>BLFK01000190.1:343061-370704 GCA_014634185.1 Astreopora myriophthalma
CCCCCCCCTCCAGACCCCGTTACCTCTAGGTCTGGATCCGCCACTGCCCGTGGTCTACCTCGGGAGAACCCAGGGCTTTTCGAGGGTTATGTTTCCCGTCATATACAGCCACACGAAGGTATTGGAAAGCAAGGGAATTCTCGCGGGAAATTCAAGATCCCTGCAGATGCAGAATAAAAAGCAGAAAGGCGACTGAAGAATGGCATGGACCAATAGGCTTTTTTCGAGTTCAACTCAGCCTCTTCTTTAAAGCGAGTCCAAGTGCGAAACTTAGTTTTTTCGGGCCCGTAAACTTTGGGGACTGCCGAGTAGGCTTGGGCATTAGAACGCCGAATGAAATAATTTTCCGCGAAAGCCTGGTTACTAGTATGTTGCAAGATGGCGGCCTGTTCAAGCGGCAAAACTTCGCCAATTTTGTTGAGGATAACGTTCGAAGAACTGGTCGCCTATGCTGATGAACTAGACAGAAAGAAAGAGAGAAAACATTCAAAGAAGAAAAATCACGAAAAAACGAAGGAAAAGGCTCCTAAAGCTGCGGAAGGAGTTGATAAAAGTGATTCAACTGACGTCAGCGAGAGTCCTACTTCACAGAAGAAAGATAAACGGAACGAGGACAGTGAACGAAAGAAAAACAAGTCCGTTCAACACAAGAAAAGCGAAGACACAACGACAAAAGGTCATGAAAAGAGGTATAATTCGTCAGAATCGAAGCCGAGGCGAAGGTTATCAAGTAGTAAAGAAAGCCATGTTGTTAGTAAGTTCACGAGCGATGATACATGTGCAGTTACTATGGACAACAGACGAAGCACGCCGAAACCCAAAGATAAGCATGGGGACAGTTCTTTGGAACTCAATGACGATGAAACAGGCCGCGACGATTATGAATTGGAAGTGAGAGCTCGAACTGGGGGAGTTTTAGAACTTTCAAATTCTCCAAGAGAAGGCTTTAGTCAAGCAAGGGGCATAATCAAATTACCTCAAGGCTTTGTTTTTAATGATAAACATGAAGAAAGAGAACTTTTAAATGGTGATGAACCAGCTGTGTGGGGAACATCTAGTGAAGGCTCCCAAGGGAGATATTTACATGTATACAATGCTGACGAATGTGACAAACCCTCTGTGCAGAGGGGAGATGAGCAAAGCAACATCAGGAATGAAGAGGGTACTTTTGAAACTAGTGAAAGAGCCGCTTTAACTGACGATTTTACGGCTGTAGAGAAAATGAACACACCTGAAGGACATACTAAAAACAGTTCCGTACATCCAAATGAAGATAACGTGTCAAAAGAAAGTGAATCAGGATCTTCTGGTAATAGCCATGCAAAAGTTGAGAAAAAGCTCAAGTCCTTGAATCTTCAAAAAGCGCAAAGACTTCTGAAAATGGTGTCGCAAAAAGAGACATTGTTAAATAATTTGCTATCTCGGGATGTGCTTGACAAGGCTTCTTTTGAGAAAATTACTTCTCTCAGCAAAGAAATTCAGGAGGCATATAAAGGGATCATGATGCTTGATTTGTACTTTGCAGTTCAACAGGAGGTTGATCAAAACCTTTGGAGAAATGGGTTCTATAAAGTTATAGAAACACTCAGGAAATACGGGAAGCTGTTTTTGGGTTATGCTGACAGAACACAAGTGCTTTCCCCTGAAGAAATCAGCAATTGTTTGAAGGAATTCCTTGAAAGTGCTGAGACATTTTATAAAAATCTTCTGGATTTGTTACAGAAGGGGCATGAATTCTCCATTCAGGATGTGGTTAGTCAACCAAGGAAAGCTGAAAACCTTGGGAAAAAGGTAAGTTTTTTTTCTAATTTTTTTTTGTCTGAACTGCTGAAGGTGCTGCTATTTAGTTTGTCTTTCTCGTCCATGAAGCATGGATTACATTGCAATTCACCACTTCCATCTCTTGGTAGATAATAGCAACCTTTAGATTGAAGTATGAGTAAAACTACAAGAACAAGTTTTCTGTTCTGAGCATGCTCATTAGGTTTTGGAAGTTGAAATTTTTCCAAGTGATTGTGCTCAGAATGGGAAACTCGTAGTTGTAGTCGTACTCGTACCCCAATCTAATTGTGGTTAAATATCATTTAGGCAAGGTTAAACTCGAACCAGGGGCTGGTCAGCGGTCCATGTGCAAAGTCGTTTCCGGGGGCACCCCCTTGGATATCCCAGGGACATCTGCTCTGCTTGCCATCGCTAGCTTGCTCGCATTTCGCTCGCTACTCCTTTTGAGTTGTTCGTCCCCTACCCCCCTTCCCTTCGGGATAGGTATCTTCTGGTGGTAAGTATGGTAGGGTTTTTTTTTCCACTGAGCCTCTCAGTGTGACTGGTGCAGGGGTGGGGGGCTCGGACAGAGTTGCCATGGTTACCTCTGGGTACCTTGCGGGATGCGTCATGCTGCAAACCCCCTCACCTTGCGGCACCTAATCCCAAAAGCTCATCTCTGGCGATGAGTTTAAAGGTCGCTGATACTGGTGGTTACAGTACATTATCCCATGCCATGGAGAATACAGCCAATCAGAAAGCTAGAAACCCATTGCATATTCTGCGGTATGCAACGGGTTCCACAAAAAAATCCCGGCATTCCTCGCGGCCTACAAAGGCTTTTATACATTTAATGAGCAGTACCTATTTATGTATTTTTATTTTTTAATCAAAATTATGTACGATCAAGAAACGTTGCCATTCTGTTGAATATTTTTAAACTGATTTTATTTGCTGTTAAAGCATTGAAGAGTGACATTTTGTGCTAATTCAATGAGTGCCATGGGATAAATTAGTTATGCAAAGCTTTCTCGTGGTATACCGTGAATATCCCACTCGTGACTTGATTTTTCTTTGTATACACTCTCGTGTGTATACTAAGAAAAGTCAAGTCACTTGTGGGATATTTCACGGTATACCACTCGAAAGTATTGCATAACTAGTATTTATAGTTATTGTGCCACCTAATTATTCTGACAGCCCCTCGTTGACAAGTAGGATAAGTGACAAGCTTTGGAAAATGAGTATGACTGGGATTTGTGCAGAAGATGCAAAATGTCACGTCAAGCATTTAGCTCAGCCATTTCCTCTCATAAGCAGCGAGTTTTTGATGAGACTTTTGTGTTGTGAGGCCTTGAGAGAACAGAAAGCATGTCTGATATTTCTCGCCAAAACCTTGCCACAGACAAGAGGAAACAGCTGTGCTACATATGACTGCCTCATCAAGCATTTTGGCCCAGCTCTTTCATGAAGTGTGTGGCAGTCTTTCGTAATAGGCCGTATTTCATATTGTCATGGCTGAACTGGAACAAGCATGCAATGGAGGCTCATGCAGGGGAATAATTTGCATCTGAAAAGATTTCAGCCACGTACTGTCAGGTCTCCTTTCCATGTTGATTCCAGTTTGACTGTGAGAATAAAAATACAGCCTATTTGCCTCATCTCTTTCTTAAAGTGTGTAGCAGGCTTACTCTAAGTAATTTAACCCTTTAAGTACCGACGGATTCACTAGGGACAATTAAAATTGCCTGGCGTTAGACAGTAAAATCTATGAGTGGCACTATTGGAAGTTCAAAACATAGTTTTTGATCAGATGGTGAGGTTGTTAACCCTTTTAAACCCCGAGGGGTCCCCCTGTGACCTGTAAAATCATCTCGTGTTAGACAAAGTAAAATATGTAAGTGGCACTATTGGGAGTTCAAGGGTTAACAGGGTTCAAGTCTCTGCAAAAAGGGTATTTAATTTTTTTTTCAGGATTTGAATTAGGCCCCTTTTGTAGTGACTGCCTTTCCCCTTCCATTGGTAAGGCCTGAAATTAAACACTCCTCCCAGGGGTTTAATAAAGCTAAGGGATAAATCCCTGGCCATATTACAGTCATGTATGGTTAAGTTCTATGGGAGGTACAACAGTGGTCAAATTTCAATTCAATTCAATTCATGCTTATTTCAGGCCAAGCTTGCATTGTTGAGTTGTCATCATATGCTGATCTGTCTTGGAGATATTGAAAGGTATCAAGGACAGTTTCACCCAAACCAGAACTGGGCTTCAATAAGATCTTGGTATCTTAAAGCCAGCAAGCTGGCTCCGAAGAATGGAAAGCCTTACAACCAACTGGGAGTGATTGCTGTTTTAGCCAACCGTAAGCTGGACTCTGTGTACTATTACATAAGAAGTCTGGCTGCAAGCAATCCAATCTTGACTGCAAGAGAAAAACTCATCGCTATTTTCCATGACATCCAGAACAAGGTAATTAAATTAACAGAAAGCGGTCATGATTGACAAGCTTCGGAGTAATTTCAGCAATGAAGGGCACCTAACTTCTGCAGTGGACTCCACTCAGTTTGCTCACAACTTGGGATGTTCTATTAATGAGGTTACATGCCTTTTATTGCTTGAAATTTATTTGCAATAAATTACTGGTATCAGAAAATAACTGAAAAGCAAGGGAAAAAAAGGCTTGCGTTGCTTATGCATATGTTGTAGGTTAAAGTAGATTTCAGGTCAAAATGATCTTAACCTAGTTTGATTTGTAATTTATTTGTCCTTATTTATGAAAATGAATACCAGACACAAGGAGATTAGAAATCAAACTAGGTTGAAATCATTTTGTCCTGGAATTCATTTTAACCTACAACACATACAGCCCCTTAATTGAGACTCTCTAGTCCCCTGGCCCTCTCAGGTTTTTTTTTTCTTTTTTTCAAATGAAAAACTGTAATAGCCAACAATGTTGATGCACCTTTCTCCACCCCATTCAGCATATAATGCAGTGCCTTTAAGGTGGCTCTATATAGTTTTTTGGCACGCGAAGCATGGGTACGAATGGC
This sequence comes from Astreopora myriophthalma, assembly GCA_014634185.1. NCBI lineage: Eukaryota > Metazoa > Cnidaria > Anthozoa > Scleractinia > Acroporidae > Astreopora > Astreopora myriophthalma. The sequence continues at coordinate 347,871 of BLFK01000190.1, forward strand.
GCACGCGCAGTACCTTAACTTGAAGAATTTCTGTTTTGATGACGTCACGAAAAACAAAGATTTTTGAGTGATCTTAAAACGCATATTGGGCGTGTTCCAGACGGTGAATTTTTTTTAAACTTGGCACATGGATAGGATTTTTCTTTTTCTCGCTGTTAGGAAAAAATCATCAAATTTTATACATACATTAATGTAATACACGTCAAAAACGAAAATTGCGAATTCCTTCGAAAATTACGTACAGATTTTCTTGTAGCTTTGTCAGTTGAAACTCCTTGGATGTTTACTCTGTTTCCCCAAAAACAAAGAAAATTCACCATGTAGAAACGTAGAAACACCCTCTAGAAGTCAGGTATGTTAAAAAAACAAGCCAAGCATTTCTGTCAGTAGTTGCCATAGCAACAACATTTAGGTTCTGAAAGAGTCATCCATACGTAGTCTAAGGCTGTAGGTTTCTATTATTGCCCTTTTACCGAGTGCTATGTGATAAACATTTGCCGAAGGAGAAATTATTTATGCGTATGTAATATCCAAAGCTTTGTACAATACTATATAGAGCCACCTTAAATGCTTCCTTCAGTTTTTGTGTTGTTGCGATAATAATTGGGATGTTAAGATGCACAAAGGCCATGGCAACGAGAACATCACTAAACAGTAGCATTTAACTGGAGACATTTGTGTTTTGAAGTTCGGTACTTCTTTCCAGATCTATGCAAATGTGCAACATGAATTTACCAATCTTGTTGTTGTAGGGAAATCACAAGCACTCAACAGCAAATTTGGAATTTTATCCGTAGTTCAAAGGTCTTTCTTCCCAATTCAATTCCTGGGTAGTTCGGGTAGATTGTAAAAGTTGAACAAACTGCAATAATCAGAGCAAAGTTTTAAAAACATGAACTTTCAACTTAAAAAGACATTTTTATTTATGTAGCCATCATAGATCTTAACTAAAGGTCCCTATTATTGTTATTTAGCCTTACTTTTAAGTAGTGTTCGGTTCACTTTTTAGTTTACTTTCTTTCTTATCTGTGGTCTGCACAATTCTTAAATTACCTTGGCAGGCTGACAGAGTTCAACGAAGTGAAGATCAAAAGAAGCTTCAGGCAGAACAGAAAAGCCACCAGCTGAAAGACAGGAGTCCTGTTGGACGGGGGAGGGGACGATCTTTGTCTAGTGAGGCAGCTAAAGGTGTTGGCCTTGTGTCTGAACACAAGGGTAATTACGGCAGGTAAGTAAACCACATCTCGGATGTTGTGATGAAGACACCTCCCCTATTTTCGGGGGTGTTTAACTGGCATTAAGTGAAGAGCCCAGGTCATAAAGGGGCTAAGTAGCTGAAGAAATTTTTTAAAAAAATTGCTTTTCCACAGCAGCATCTTTTAAATCATTTATTGAACAGGTATGTCCAGAAATGCACCTAATCAGATGCACACCGATTTTGATAAGCATCATGCAGTGTCCCCGGCCCTTGGCCGTGTCCTCAAGTTCAACATCACTTGTGTCCAGAAATGCAGGCAGTTAAACATCACAGAGTGTCCCCCAAACTGTGCTTTTCAAGTAAACATAAACAGTTGCATTTGCCCTCACCTACCAGTAAAAAGAACCCTAACCCTAACCGTATTGTTAGAAATAGGCACTAGATGCTTAGACTTAATGGGCCACTTCATGATAGATATCAGAATTGAGCGTGCATCTAATTAGGTGCAATTCTGGACATAAGGGGGAAAAATGTCATTAGAATTTGGCTGCAGTTTGACAAAAAAAAAAAAAACAGAAGAGCCATCTTTAAAATCATAAGTTAAGTGTTATTCACTGTTAACCTTGAACAGGTCTGTAGTGTCCTATCTGTGACTCTCTGTTTTGGTCAACTACTTGTACAGCTGTTTGTAACTTTTCGATATCTCAGACTGACTTGAGTTTGACATAAAATTAATTCTGGATTTCCCAAAAGAATGTGGGGATTATACCGTCCTGTACATGTACATGTAGCCCGAGTAGACCATGTTCTCATCATTAACGGTACATCTATTCTAATAAGGAGCAGAACAAGGAGAATTCTATTCCTTCGACACTGAAGAATGGATACTCAAAAGAATACAACAGTGCATGCTCTGCTATGCATTTCTGGGGCCAAGGCAGCATTCCAGCATGGAGAGAATAATTGACATCTTATTCGTTGAGCAGTCACTACCCAATATTCCATGTATTCCTTTTGTGGTTTATTCCAAAAGAAAAGTGTCTGCATTGACGTGTAATTTTTTTACCAGGCATGAAGTATGGATCTTTGTTCGTCATGGAGCTTATTGTAGGGTTATGCTAACAGACCTTGGTGAAGTACAGGAGGTTAATTCAGCTGGAGAACCTGTCTCTGAAGCTGTGTATAAAGAACTCTCCACAGAGCCTACAAAGGACTCACCAAAGATATCTTTGCAAGAGGTATGCACGTCTACAGACCTTAAGTTTATATTTATAACAGCCAGTCTTATAAGTAGTATTTGTGACTTAGTGCCAGAATGATTTTCTCAAGTTTAGGAAGTGAGTTTGCTTAGTATACAATACAATACTGACAATACAATAACCTTTACTCTATGCGGTCAAGTGGAGCTATACTGCACTACTTTACAGACTTGCCACAAAACTAAAAGAAAACAACTACTATATTTACAAGTTTAAAAAAAAAATTGTATTTACATGATTAAGGAACAAAATTGGAAAAATCCAAATAACACTTTGAAATCAAATTCTTAAATGTCCCTGTACTGTTAGTGGTGCTAATTTGGATGGGAAGAGCAATTAACAACAAAGTTAACAACAAAGAGCAGTGCAGATTGGCAGCATGGTTATCTTCAAAGAGCGGCAGCAGTCACATGGCTGCACTTGTTGGAGATATTGCAGGCCTTCTTTTGTTGCTTTGCCCAGTTGGCTCGCTTTCCCCCCTCCCCTTCCTATTTTTCCACTGCTTGTCAGTGTGTCATGGCTGGGTTGCGGGGATTGCCAGCCGTGGGAGCGTTACTCGGTCCAGGGGCTGGCTGGCTGGCCGGCCTCTAGTGGAAGCCCTTGGACATCCCAGGCACCTACATGTAACTGCCATTTTACGATGTAGTTGTTAACATTGCTTAACATATGGCAGCATTTAATTTTAAGCTTTAATTCAAAGCAGGAGTGTTTACATTGAGTGCCATTTACAGTATGGTATTCAAAAGTAACCTCCTAGGCTTCAGAGAGCTGGATAGAGGAGGAAATGGAGTCATTCATGTGCTAGTTACAGTGTGTGAATGCAGCTTATGTCACAGGGAGTAGAGGAGTCCTGTTTGACCATAGTTCCAGTTCAATTCCCCGAATAATTACAGCACAAATAGATTTTGTTGTTTTGAATTACAGTATGTAATCAAACTATAAACTGTCATGCAATCATGTTATCCTGTTATTCTATCCGCGACAGTAGTGGATTTTTTCCTTGTGTACATTTCCTTACGTTTTCCTTACTGTCCTACGTTTTTTCCTTTTCACTTCGCATGTTATCCTGTCTGTGACAGTAGTGGATTTTTTTCCTTATGTACATTTCCTTACGTTTTCCTTACTGTCCTACTTTTTTTCCTTTTCGTACGGAAAGCTTTGCTTTCCATACGAGGGCACAAAGTGGTGAATGATCAGTCAGAAGCCGGTCATTACTGTATGTGCCTATCGTCTTGCAGATAGGATTTCAAGAGACCTGAAACACGATTGCATGACGGTTTATAGTTTGATCATGTACTTATATTTAAAAGTATGCAAAACACAAGTTTGAGAGTCTGAAAGCCCAGAACTTCAGTGCTGTGCACTAAATCAGCCTCGCACACACACATACACTGCATTCTAATTCTATTCTAAGTGTGTGACCTCACTTTCTCCACAAGATCTCCATCTCTCTCTCAAGATTTTGAAGTTAGTAATGACGTCTACCAAAAACTAAAGTAAGTAGGAAAACTCTAGTTAATGGTAACAACTGTCCTCCCCAAATTACTGTAACGCTTAAAGTTTTGGCTGGTGAGTGTTTGGCAAACATAGTATCAAAATCTGGACAAACCAAGAGAATCGACTTTTTGATGATTGTAGCCCTTTAAATGACATTTAACAACTACATCATGGAAAGGAGGTTGGGTGCCTGGGATGTCCAAGGGCTTCCACTGGAGGCCAACCAGCCCGCCCCTGGACCAAGTAACACTCCCATGGCTGGCAATCCCCACAACCCAGCCATGAGCCCCCACGCCTGCCATCCAGGCACCCGTCACGCTGAGAAGCAGTGGAAAAAAACAGGGAGGGGAGGGGGAGAAGCAAGCCAACTGGGTAAAAGCAGCACAGGAAGACCTCCAACAAGAAGATCTCCAACAAGTGCAGCCATGTGACTGAAGGACCACATGAGCATATGCCTAGGCCACGCACTGCTGACCACTTCTGCTCTTTGAAGATAACTGCTGCCAATCTGCACAGCTCTTTGTTGTCAACTGCATGAACATTCATGGCCTGCCTGCAGGCGGTAGTTTGTGTTTTCGAGCATGAGATTCGAGGCCCAGCAAATCCAGTCGCCACATTGGATGAGATAATGGAAGTACTGGGATGAGTGACAAAACATGGGTGAGTTTGTTTAAGGCCACTTTTCTTTTGGCAGATCTGGCTGGCCAGACTGGTTGGTTTGCAAAGAAAATGGAACAGTTTAAAGGAACAGTTGCATGATATTCCCTCACATTCTTTTAGAGGAGTATATACCACCCTCGAAGTGTGCTTTTTTTAAGGCGTTTTAGAGTTAGCCTTTCCAAATGCCCAGTCTGGCCAGTCAGTTCTGTCAAATGGAAAGCACCCAAAGTCTCAATTGCGGGTCTGCATGGATAAGTATCTCACCCAAAATGGCAACCGCATTTGCAGGGCCTCAAATCTTGCACTTGAAAACACAAAGTACCACCTGCAAGTAGGTGAGTGTGTTACGTTCTGGTGATTTAATTTTGAGTTCCAGTGGCTTCATGTGAATAAGAGGTTACTGCAACATAATCTACAGTGCAAAGGTTTTATAGTGTCTTGTAAAATAATTTACGTATTTGCTGTTGTGGATAACCTCTAACAATTAGGAGCTAATGTTAATTAATGTTTTTAATTTGTTTAAACTTAAGGTGAACAAGAAGTTTGTTCTTCATTTTCTCTGTGCTCATGGTCTGCTTTATTCAAGAATTGGGTAAGACATGCTTTTTTGTCATTTTATTCAAATGGTTAACAGTACAGTCGTTTCTGCAGATATTGGCTGGGATTTATTTTGCAAAAGGACCAAAAAACACACAAATATAACTTCTAAAGTTTTTTTTTTCCAGAGCCTTTCTCTTATTATGGAACTTAAGCACATGCATTTTGCATTACAGACTATATTGTGATGGATGGCAACCAGAACAGAGGTGTTTTCCATTTTCACCTGCCTTGATCCTAAGTATCAAGATGATTTGCTTGGCAACATTCAGGCAAAACCACTGATTCCTTTCACTCCCTTATTCATCCTTTCCTTTTCGTAATGCAGGGTAAAGACTGTAAATACTGTTCACACTGTTAGTGTTGTAACTGTTAGTGATTGTTAGTAGTTACACTCTCGCAAAGTAGCATTAGTATTGTAATTACTACTTTTGTATATAGTAGATTAAGTATTGTAACTATTACCTGGTAATGATATTAGTCCTGTAAGTATTATTTAAAGTATCATTAAATAATAATAATAATAATAATAATAATAATAATAATAATAATAATAACTGCTGCAGTGGAAAATGAAAAGTCCACTTCCAGTTACCATAGTTCTAGTTTGCCATTAACTTTAGGGTGAGTTGATGATTTCTGTATTGATTTTCTTAGCATGGAAAGACTGCCAACATTGCAGTACCAGCTGCTGGGTGAGTTGCACACCTTGTTAGATTATCCAGCCAGTTCAGCAATCAGCAGATCCAACTTACTACAAATGATGGCCATCAACATCTTCGCTATTGGCAACACTGCATCACAAGGTACTGTGCAAGTACATTGGCTGAACCTTTCTAACCTGCTGTTCATAGTTTGGGGGCAAGGGTGTGATATCTCACTGCTATCGTGGTTTTAGGAAGAGGAGGAGTAGCCAATACTGGAGAGAGTACAAAATGAGGTTTAAGGAGTTAAGGGGGTGGGTGTGAATTTAAAAGAGTGAAACGGGAGGGGAGGAGAATTTTTTTCTCCTTGACGCATTCTCTACCCCTTCTCCATCACTTGAGACTCAGTTCCAGCTCTTTACAAACTGACATCCAAAATGGTGTCACAACAAAATAATGAATTCTGCAATAGGAGCCCCTTTGCCTAAGGTTGTGCCAAAACCTAGATTTTCTGGGACAAGCAGAAAATTAATTTAGTTTGGACATGTTAATCTTCAACAGGGCTTGCACATTTTTTTATTCATAAAGAAAACTACAGAAATAAATGAAAATAGACTTCAAATTACAGGCGAATTAAAATGTACTTATAGCCACTGGAGCAAATGTCCTACTTAACAAAAATAAGTGTAAATTTTTGTATAAATTTCACCATTATATGGCCATTCAATTCATTTCTGTGGACCTACCTACTGGATCAATGGCTTTTTACATTTTTACAAACAACAAGCTCATCTGAACCCTGTGAAGCTATGTGCAAAATCAAGATTAATTTTACATGCACAGTTGCATCTTTTAACATTAGTTTCAGGGAAAAATGTATCTGTAAACAGACTTATATTGTGTGCTACATTATGAAATAAATTTAATGGTCCTCCTTTTGTTTGTTTTGTAGACTCAGATGATCAGTATGTTAGAGTGGGTACTCCTCAGGACCAGGCCCTGAATCTTGCCATTGAAATGTTCATTTTGTTACTAAAGAGCTGCTGTAGTCTACTGCAGAGTATAGACTTTGAAGCACGAAACACCCAAGAAGGTTTGAGTGTGCCATTGAGGCAGTTCCTACCAGCTGTTAAGGTGTTTGCAGACTGGATGACTCAACATGCAGATCTTTGGCAGGCGTCATCTATTAGGTATTACTGAATGCTGATAATCTGTTCTTGGTTCTATGCATATCGCACTTGTTACATAGTCATACACTGTACTCCATGGTAGTGTTAGTACATGTATGATTGAATGGCTGTATGTGTAACCATGGTAAGGAACTTATTCACGTTTTGGTTAATTTTTGTCAAATTGCAGCCAAATTCTGAGAAGTGAAAGACACCGACATTCTGCGGGGATTTGTCACAATTTGTATAGTTACAAAAAATTCGGGCAGAGGGAGGAAAACTTATTTTGGCCTCTATTTATCTTTCCCCCTTCCTTTTTTGCTTACGACTTGCGACAGTTCAGTCCAGAATTTCAGTGTTGTTTGTTGCTCAGAATTTGGCTGTGATATGACAAAATTGATAGCCAAAGTATGAAAAGTCACTTACTGTTTAGTAGTTGTTCATAATTAGCCTTTTGATTGTATCATAAATGGAAAAGAAGAGATTCCTATTGGCTAAGAGAAATGCAGTTTTCAACTAACATGGTGCAGAAAAAAGGTAACTCAGTGCAAAAAAAAAAAAAAAACGAAAGCATTGTGAAAAGCACTGCTACATGTTAGTCCATTAATGGTGTTTGGAGAAGGAAACTGACTAGGGAATTCAAATATATGAGCCTGTGGAGCTGAATGGTTTGCTTGAGCATTCTATGCAGAAATAAAAAACAAGAACTGCAATGACTGCAATCCACCTACATTGTACATGTATGCGTATCTTGCAATAAAATACTTTCACGAATGTCATTTGTAACAACTTACTGCCAGGTACATCTTTGGCTAGCTTCTTCAACTAGCTGTTAAATAAATGTTGTTAGCTTCTTCAATTAGTTTTTAATATTACCGGTAATATTTTGTACTACAAAGTTTTCTGAGATGTTTAGCAGTTACTGTGCAATTTTTATACCACCTCTGCAATCCTATCGTAGTGATTTACTGAATGATGTACATGTACCAAGGCAACTGGCAGTCAGTCATTTTGATGGCTTGTCCTTTTCTTGTTGGCTTGTCTTTTGCAAGTCAGTCATTTTGTTGATTGTGAGTGAATTGATGAGAATTTTTTTTAACCATAAAGAATACTGCATTATATCAAATTGAAGGGGTGCCTGGAAAAAAGCCCTAATTGACTTCTGATAAATTGTTAGATTCTCCTTCCAAATTGTTTTTGTATTCACTTGTATAAGAAAACGAGAATTTGTCCTTACATCAAAAGTCACTTAGAGCCTTATTCCATGCACCCCTTCAATTGTAATCAACATGCTTTCTACTGCATTTTCCCTCTTTTTGTCAGCACCCACAGAATCCTCTGGGAATCAGTGAGCCTGTTTACAAATGCTCTATCCTACGTGGACATTGACAATCTTAATGACAAAGATGGTAAAGAAACTAATTATTAATAACTAGATTCTCTTCTACTTGGAACTTTGCTCTGCCTGATTGTTTTGACATGGCTAAGTCTAATTTAGGCAAGGTTTTAAGATTGAGGCAATTCAGTCGGCAGTCAGCCCTCTGGGCATCTCAGCAGTGACCTTTCAGCTCTGCAGGGGGCACCTCGTGCATTTACTTGCTTGCTGGTCTGTGTGAGTGCAGTCATTAGGCCTGCTGACTTACCAAGCTCCCCTCCCCTTTGTTGGTAAACGTCTGGTTTTGTGACTATTCCATTGACTGGTTCCATGTGTGTGACAGTACCTTTGGTGCTGGCTGCTCACAGGGTTGCCCTGGATAGCTCCTCCCCCACTAGTCCCGGGGGAATTGGTTAATAGTCCACTGGATAACGCAAATGGTATATTGTCTGGTTATTCAGTCTAGAAGAAAGCTATAATACACGATTCCATTGTAAAATCCAGTCAAAGTATGATTATAAAATTACTGAACAGAAAACTTGATTGTTAAGTATTAATATTTTTGTGAACAAAACACCCATGCCTGAGATTCAGCCTTGGTTCCACCAACCTTCAAGGCACCTGCTCCCCAGCTCATCATTCCATTGTTAATGACTTTAATTATTATTTTGACATACAGTTGAAGCTCTGCTTGTGACTTCTCATAAGCGACCAGCTCTACATGTAGTTTGACCACTTTTGTAATACCCCATTTAAAATGTCCCTTAAACTCTCTAATTAAAAGCTCTCGTAAGCGACCGCAACCACCTTCGGGGTTACCCAACTGGACTTTTCCTTTGTTTTTAAGCTCCTGCAAGTGACCACACAGATCTGGTTCATACATATGTATGTCAAGTTGAACACTTAAATTAGAGGTAAAAATACGCACTCTACTGAGTGTGTTTTCAAACCTTAGCCAGCTCCATAGCTAACTCGCCTTCCTACCACGGTCACTTTTCCACTGTTTGTAGGCCACTTCAGAAACTTGCTTACAAATGGCGTCATTCGCAAAGGGACATCACAAATGTCAAACATTTCACTAAAAGCTCTTATAGTGACCACCGTTTATTGTCATATAATGTGGTCACTTGAAAGAGCCCACTATCCTGAGTGACCTAGTTGCGACCACTTTTTCAAATTCCTGAGGAGGTCGCTTATGAGAGCTTCTGCTGTACTTTGAACTGGCAAATGTGCATTTATGTAAAATCAGTCATTTTTCTCAGGTGTTGAAGTGGTCACTCTTTATGAAGATGAATTCCTTGCTGGATTTAAGCCTCTGAGTGCTGCAAGCAAGCCGCTGAATAAGATCAGAAATGTGGAATTAAAGGTATGGGGAAGCAGTTTCCAGATTTAATTTTAATTAAATCACCTCATCTCGTTCATCATTTTCAGTTCCTTTCAATAATCCGTTACAATGCTGTGATCCTTTTTATTTAATTCAGCAATCTTTTTTACTCATTTGCTCACTAAAGTTCACGTCAAAATAATGTTGTGACGATAATTTCAAGGTTTGTAAGCAGCTTGAAAACCCTTGAAATCCCTTGAATTTCAGGATCTTGTTGGTCCTTGAAAGTCCTTGATTTTTTTACTGAATGAGGTGATGAGGTGCTCAGACAGCTCTTTTCATGCAGTAATATCAAAGAACCACTGGCCACCCTGCTGAATGCTAGCTTTCTTTGTTGCTGAACTAGTTAAATTTCATTTTACTGCACCTGTTTTCATGATGGACATCACCTACAACATTTAACTGTTTTGCATTTTCGATAGGGCTTGGTTGAGGATTATCTGCGGTGTCAATGTCTGAAGGAGTTTGCCGCATTTCTGGTTTCCTTGGAGAATCCTCCATTGGAATTTGACAGTGAAACCGGCGAGTTTTCATCCATGATAAAAAGCACTCAAGTTTCACCTGTGAAAGAGTCTTCAAGCCAGACAGTTGTGCAGTTGGACACATCAGAGCAACAAGAACACGAGGTTTGTAAACAAAGTGAATCTCACATAAATGAGTTCACTATTTGCAGAGTTCGTACGCATCTTCAAAACCCTTGAATTTGAGAGTACATTTTCAAGGCCTGGAAAGCCCTTGAAAATCTCTGCCATTTATTCCTTGTCCTTGAAAGTCCTTGAATTTTTATTTACTGACATTTTCAATCTTTGAAAACTTTAGTAAAAATAATGAGCCTCTGAAGTCATGTCATACAAACGTGACGAGCTGTGGGGTTGAGAATGGTTAACCAGTGCCTAAATGCATTATTTTCATGGATGTACATTTTGGAAAATGTGCAAGAATCGTATTGTCAGACTACTTTCATGGGTAAATTCTTCTACATCAATAAAAAAGAGGTCCTTGAAAGTTCAAAATGTGGTCCTTGAAAGTCCTTGAAAAGTCCTTGAATTTTTGGTCTTAAAAAGTGTATAAACCACTGCCAGAATCTGAAAAAAGCAAATGAATAAAATAAGAGCACACGGGGCTAAATGCAAGTGGGGCTAAGTTCAGGGTTTGCACTAGTTGTGGAATTCTGGGGAAAATCCCGGAATTGGAAAATTTCCTTTGAGGGCCATGGAAAAGTCCTTGAACATTATAAAATATTTAGGATAGTGCGCGCACTTTCATTGGTCAATATGTGTTTAGATGAGAGTATGTAAACACGGTTGTGACATAACACGAATTTTGATTATTTGTGTGTTGTCAAATGCATGTTTTGATTGGCTGGTAGGAAATATGATTGTCAAGAGTATGTATTAAGAAAATGATTTATCTATTTCGTTAAGTAAATCAACAATATTAAGTAAATCAACAATATTTTCCGTCATTTGTTGAATTATTTTTCAGAAATATTTTATAAAAGGGGGGTTCGGCAGTTATGCAGTTTGCATAACTGTCTTGAATTCTCCCAACCCGTCCTCGTGTTTAGATGAGGCTATGTAAACACGGAAAAAGCCCTCTATTGCTTAATTAAAGGACTTAAGGTGGCTCAAACCCGTTTCAGCACTCTCAAGAGACTTTCTTATTCGAAGGATTGACACTGCAACACTATCACATACGGCGCTGGCAATGTTATAGTACCATATGAACCATCAATTATTGCTAAACAAGATGTGGTCGTTAGAGTTGGTTTGCGACCAATCTCTAGAGACACAAATAACAATGGTGAAATGTACAAATGCTGGTTTACGAACCAAAGGAGCTAATGAGGGATGTATAGTTTTTGTCAACCAATATGATGGCGATGACATAACCTGCAAACCACCTATTGTGACATAAAATCCCCCTATGTTTTGCTGAACTTTTAAAAATAGCTCTTTGACTAGTTTTAAAAGTAATTGTTTAGCTTTATTTTTATTTTATCACCTATATATTGTTGTTAACAACTGCATCACGAAATGGAGGGTGGGTGCCTGGGATGTCCAAGGGCTTCCACTGGAGGCCGGCCAACCAGCCCCTGGACCGAGTAACACTCTCATGGCTGGCATTCCCCGCAACCCAGCCATGTCAAATGAGCCCCCACGCCAGGTATCCAGGCACCCGTCACATTGACAAGCAGTGGAAAAATAGGGAGGGGAGGGGGAAAGCAAGCCAATTGGGTGAAAGCAGCACAAGAAGACCTGCAAGATCTCCAACAAGTGTGGCCCTGTGACTGAGGAACCACATGAGCATGCACCTAGGCCATGCACCGCTGACTGCTACTGCTCGTTGAAGATAACCGTGCTTCCAATCGGCACCGGTCTTTGTTAACTTTGTTAAATTGCATTTAACTGCATTAAGAGCATAGAGACTTTTGTATTATGCTCCGAATACTTATTATCATTATTATTAGTAGAAGTATTTTGGTTTTAGTTGCTCGTATCTAAATGAACTCGGTGACCACGATTTTTCATTGCTGTAAAGTGATCAGCAGCCTAAGACAAAAGTCTCTGCGAAGTTTACAAACATTACCAGGCGCCGATTCAGAGCCACATTAAATTCTTGAAAATTTTGAATCAAAAGGTTCTAATCCCCTATTTTTGTTTTTATTTAGGAATCTGATGATGATGGTGATGATGTCATAATCGAGAGTGAGGAGGAACTGCTGGACTCAGGGTATGGTGCATTGCAATGCCATACAAGTAATTAAAAAAAAAAGCAAAGCACTTTTAAACTTTAATGTAATTATTTTGGTTGAAATTGATTCAAAGTTAAGGGAGCAGGGATGGTGCAGTGCTGAGACCATTCGTCGCCCACAACTGTGGCCTGGGTTCAGATCCTGGTTGAAGCCGTTTGTCAGATGTCAAGTTCTTAGTTCTCTTATTATTATCACGTTAAGATCACTTTTAGACTTACCTTCTCTGTTTTTTTCCTTAGGGATGAGATGGAAAATGATCTCGTGATCAAGAAGCTCAAGGTAAGGCTTCACATGGCCATGTTTTGATTATCTGATAATTGTTCTGGGGAATTTGGCTTTTGAATAAGTGACTGGTCTTCTAAATTGTATGGTGAATTTCGTTCGATCTATTATGAGAAACAACAATTTTCATGAATAGCTAGTAGGCCAGCCATTCATGAAAATTACTATTATTAGCACAATCACTGTTAATATCAATATTAATATGATTATGATCGTTGTTATTGCTGTTGTTATTATTTATTAATTAGTTAGCTAGTGATTGTATAAACCACACGAAGTTGATTTGACTCATTCTCGTACTCAGTCTCGTACTCGTGTCCAGATCTCAAGTAAGGTGCCCTTTTAGGCCACAAGGGTTCTCCTCAGAGTCCACATAGTCCAAAGTAATGCAGCTTTCTGCAACAATTTAATGTTCACTGTCACCCCAATCCTGTCTAAAAACATCGTTATCGTTGTCGTTGTTTTCGTTACCGTTACCGTTATCTTTATTGGTATTGTTGTTTTTGCTGTTGTTGTTAAACAATACAAACGCTTATTTCCATACAATGTGACGTATATTCTGTAGGCCAAGAAAGATGCCCTCACGAAGCAAGTGCAAATCAACAAGAAAAGAGAAGACAAAGCAAGGGTAAACTTATAATGCCTTTTACATCAGTAATAGACTTCAAGACCCTTAGTTCTCTTTATTGTACATTCTTGACGACGACAGGTCTTTTGGTTTGCTCTTGCCTGAGAGAGAAGATTAATGTGCCGCTATACAATGAAAAAAAAAAAATCAGTTCTCTTTTTGTGCCATGTGCAGCCTAAAGACCAGTCGCTCAGGTTCTTGTAACTGTTCAGAATTGAAACAGGCGGAATTCCAAGCATGAACGCGCCTTTCTTCTTTGGGTAGGCAGTCTTGGGTCGCACTCACTTGCGTTTTTCACCAGAATTGATCACATTCTTTCGTGGACGCAGCACAAAACTTAACATAGTCTAGTGTAATTAATGTTGGAAATTAAACCATAGGCTGTGATCGAGGAGCACATCTCCAAGCCCCGTTTGATGTTTGAAAACTACCCTACATACCTAGTCGCCGATACCAACTGCTTTGTGAATCACTTGGATGGAATCAAGGCCATTGTAGGCTGCCAGGCTTTCACACTTGTGGTGCCACTTATTGGTGAGAATTACCATAAGGTTTTGGACCGTAAAGGGGCTATGTCACGTTATTGTGGTGTCACTGTAAACGGCTGCTGAAAAGATGCCTTAAAATGAACGGAGAGCCAAAAATATGGATGCAGGAATTGATTATCATCTACAGACAACTCAGATCATTTAGCCGTTTATTCCATTGGTTTTGAAAACTCGACAAAGGCCTTTTGAAAACGAAAAGGTTTTTGACATTTTGGTTGGCGTCAGAAGTCAGACTATGAAGTTTGTTTGAACAGTTAAATGGCGTGAGCTGTTGTTATCCATACCAGGCGTATGGCAGCTTCTTTGGTTTTGCGTTAGTACGCTCAGCAAATCGCTGAAAAATTGCACACCACTTTCTCAGCAAACCTGAGGCAAAAGCAAAACTGCAATTAACAATTATTCCATGAGCGCGCCTTGAATATGAGATGGTAAATAGCCAACGACACGCGTAGCGCGGAGTTGGCTATAACCAGTCTCATATCGAACAAGCGCGAATGGAATAATTGTTTTATTAAATTCTCAACCTTCGGATAATGCAATTCTAGCTTTCTCATTGGTAATTTCTCATTTCTCGACGAAACTTGGCTTCCCGCGAACAATTTTATGCTGAGCGACATTTGCTGCATTCATTTCCATATAAGGTCAAACGCAGCTACAATGGCTGATAATCGAGATCCAGTGAACCAATGAGAAAGCTAGAATTGCATTATCCGAGATTGAGAATTTAATAATTTTGATTATCCCGCGCTTACTGCCGGTTGCATGTATTTGCTTTGCATTATGATTAGCTCATATAATTGTCAGCGTCCGTCCCGATTTGTCAAAGTAATAGGCCCTTTCCGAGTTCGTTAGCCTCTATTTCAAAGCGAGTTTTTGTGATGGTAATTAGTTTGACTTTGCATATGAATAAAAACTCATTTTCATAACAAAGACTTCGCACTTAGACTCGCTTTGAAAAAGAGGCTTAGGTGACCACCAAAATGGCCTACTATATTGTTAACACTATATTGAAATCATCGCTTCATTCGTTCATATATTTATTTCACGTGGAATTATTTTCTTCCACTTTTTGATTGGTTATTGGCGAAAAGCAAGTCGACAAAACAGCCTGCTTTATTTTTTTCACAGTGATCAATGAACTTGATGGTTTGAAGAGGGATTTTCACGTTGACAAGTACAATAATTTTCAGCATGCCCAGTATGTCCTGGAAAATGCCAGGTGCGAAAACTCGATCAACTCGAATATTTCAGTTACTTTGTGTAGCGTGCCTTGGAACAGTTTCAGGAATGTCTCTATTTTCTGTGCTTTCTGATTGGCCGGAAAAGTCTCGCGCCACTTTCCCAACCAATCAGAATCAAGACCAAAACTGACTTTGATACGTGCGTGCCCGTTTTCCCGCGCTTGGCGCCGGCTGCATGTATTTCCTGTTAGCGTCTGTTGTGATTGGCCGAAGTAATTAGTTGGTTTTAGTTTTACGACACATTCAATAGAGCGTTTTCATTCACACTGTTAGTGGCTATATTTTTAATCGAAACAAGAGATAATTTTTGAAAATGATATTTTAATTTCTAGAAAGTGAGACGGGATTACTCGGCTTAACATCTCGTTTCCTTCAACCACATCACGCGTCGAACATCAGTGACACACTCGCCTAGCGGCTCGTGTGCCACTTTTTTTGTTCTTACTGCATCAGTTTGACGTCACTGTGATCTATTACTAGGGACCTTAAGATCTGCGACGGCGACGTCAACGACAACGCCACAAAACAATTATATGATTGGTTAAAAGAGGAAAAATAATCGTGCTGGCCCTGCAGCACGCATTGTAGTTCATGTTTTTGCGGTACTCTGTATAAGGACGACGTGAAATCACCAAATCTGTGGTTGTGACGACAATAGGGACCTTAAGATCACCTCAAAATATAACTTTGCTCAATTTAAGTCTTTCGCAATTTTTCCACCTCGTTTAACTCTTACAATAAATAGTAGCGAAGTATACTAAAAATGAATTGGTACCAGCGGTTTTAGAGTGAAAACAGAGAATAAACGATTCTCTGATGCATGCACACATTGTCGTCACAACCAGGGTTCAGTTTGACGAGGTGTTCTATCAATGTGTTGGGTTGTTTTTGTAGGTGCGCTGTCGACTTTCTCGAATACGAGTTTAGTCAGAGGAATGCACAAGTCAAGGCAGTCACCAGTCAAGGCTCAGAACTGGACACAATAGCTTTCAGGAGCGAAGATCCCTCAGGAAGAAAGGTCTGTATTTCGAAGTGGGGAGAGGGGGAGAGGGGGAGAAGGGGTATGTGTCGCTCGCGCTTCTTCCCCTTAGCGAAGCGATTTGATCACATGGCGTTACATAGGTTATCTTTGTTGTGGGAACATATTGCGTTCCCGACGGTTTCACCTCTAGTTACAACTGCGGTTTTGCGCCGTGCAAAAAATAAATAAATAAATCGTCTACAACTGATTCTCTTCATTGTGCCTACAATAGTCGGATTTTAGGCGGGTGGCATCGTAACAACTGATCAACGTGTCGTTGGCTGACAGTGGATCAATTGTGCTCGTTGTTGTTGTTGTTACAGGCCAGAGGCAACAATGATGACCTCATTCTTTCTTGCTGCCTGCATTACTGTGAAGAGAACTTTGTCAACAGACTAGCTACAGGTATGGAGCAGGGCATTCATAAAGGGCATGCATGTATGTTTGGCAATTTGTGTTTTTGTGAAGTCCAGTCCGGCAAGTGAACTTCGAGTCACTTCACCCTCGTTTTCAAAGCAAGTCCAAGTGCGAAGTCTTGGTGTTTTTTTTTTTAATTTTTTTTTTATTTTTAATTTAGCTTTCATTCATATGAAAAGTAAGACTAGTTATTCAGTCACAAATTTCATACATTAAAAAAGAGGTTGAATTTAACTTGAAAATGGCTAATTGGTGCTTATGTTTCAGCTCAGTTTCTGAAATGAAGTGCGTGTGTTTTCGTTGGTTTTATCATGAAATTAAACGCGCTTTTTCGTTATGTGATATTAAAGCCTACTAAATCTGGAAAACAATTTTCTTAGTTAAATTTTAACACACACATCTCGTTTTTCTTCACGATATTTTTAATTCCTGCCTTGCGAAGGAAAGGTTATCTCAGAAACCGACCCATGCCTCTTACTAGGTCGGTCGTGAGTCGATGGCTGCTAGTTTTGCTAAGTTTTAAGGCGCGTTCAAAGCCAGATTTTGGGTGAAAACTGTAAAATGCTATCGCTAGAAGTGTGGAGATTTACCGTAATAACGAAAAACTTTTTGAGGTTGGGCGCACTTCAAGGGTGCATTCTTGTGGGACCATTGTGTTGTTTCCTATTCCGGTTTAGGATGAACTGAATAACAGGAATAAAGTTTTTCCAAAAGAACGCGTACTCCGAAAACGGAATGGTTACTACGGAGGTGACCTGAGAACTAACGCTTGGAATAATCTAGACACGGTAAGACTGACCTTTCGGTCGCCGCGCACGACTTTCGCGCCAAAATCTTCCCAAAAGAACCCGGTCGTATTCGCTGTTTTCCAAGTTAGCCGTAATCTGTTTATTCCGTTCATTCTGCTATCGGTAGAAGAATAAACAATGCTATTCCGTTCGTTCCGAAACCGGAGTAAGTCCCAAAACAACAGGTAAACCAAACATTCCTTGTATACTTATTCCGGCCGAATAGTCCCAAATGACTGATGCTCTCTAAAAGTAACCCCACTCGGTCTTCAATGAGTCACGGATTACGATGTTTTCATACACAGCCAATCAACCAATCACGATTCAAAGGAAAGTTGTGCTGATGACGGATGACAGGAACTTGCGCGTCAAGGCGTACACCAGGAATGTTCCTGTACTGACTGTGCCGCAGTTCAGGCAAATGGCCAGGCTGTGATCTAAGAAGCAATGGGCTTGTTGCACACACCAATGGGGTTTCCATACCTCACTCTGTCCAGTTGTGAAATAACTGGGCCACAAATCGCTGCTGAGAAATGAAGGTGCGAAGGTTGTAAATTGGATCAACCGACAAGAAGCCTGCTCAGTATATTGTTCCAATGTCGGTTTTGGCTTGCAGTCGAAAGTCTGCTGCATGGTTGTGCGACGGAAGTGTTGATGTTAATGTTTTGGTAAAAATTCCAGAAGGCGAAAAGGCCTTCAACGAGGTGAGCATTCTCCTCTCTTGAAGAATGTAGAAGAATTGAGGAGCCATCGGACAATACCCCATGGGATGCTTGCAATAGTGGGCCTTTGTACAATGTGTCGGCCACTTAAACGCCGTCTCTCTTGAAGTCAATGTTGAGAAACCACTAGTTATGAGAAAACTTCAAACGTTCCGGGTACTGAGCAGAGGTTTTGGCTCAACGAAATATGTAGCTCTCGAAAGGTCTGAAGTGGGTTGTCGATTTCTGCCGCGCCGCCATCTTGGATGATAAAACTGACAGAAGGTTGGGCCGAGACCGACAATTACTCCAAAATGACGACTTTGAAACGAGCCTTTCGTACATCGAAAAACGCCCGCTTTCATGCTATGAAGGTATTGCACGATTGTTTTGCTACCCACCGAGAGAATAATAATACAGCTAACAGCAAAACAATAAACCCAACAGTAGCAGGACAACAGCATTACTCGCTGCCGGCTTTTTCTCTACTTGGTCTAAGGACACCTATTTATTGGCCGTGAACATTACCAAACAACAAAGGTAGAAATACCGCACCGCCCTGCCATCTAGTATGGGAGATAGAGAAACCTGTCATCCGTATTCCCCAGTGTCGATGGGAAATAGGAGACCTTTGTGCACGGGGTACCCTATCCGCCGCCATTATTTCGCTAAGCCTTTGTCTGCAGGACGGTGAGTAAGACTGACCGCCGTCCTGTTAATCACACCGGGCTGTCGTCATCTTATCGGAGGCTTATCAGGATATGTGTGACACAGAGTTGTGTCCTCAAATCAGAAATAATTTCTTCGCACTTATACACAACCTCGTTTCCAGGGTATCTGATATTCCCGTCCCGGGAAGAAGAGAGACCCTGGAAACGAGGTTTATGAAAACGTTACGATTGTTAACAACAACAACGATTTTATTTGTACTCGACTTGCCTACTTTACAATACATCTAGGAAATTAAACCTCTGAGGTACGACAACATAAGGTAATTGGTTAAGTCACTCAGGAAGGAGGTCGAACCCGATATAAAGATGAAACAAAATATACAAGATGGCTGCTTAAGGTTGCTCAATAGGGTATTCAGCGGAGCGCGCGCACGCGTAAGCCACCTGCTCATTACCTTAGCTGTTCCCGTCAGATACCCACGTATCTTTTGGTCAGCGCTAAGACACGGAGCTCTGGAATAATCCATTTCCAGAACTAAGTTGATTGGCTACTCGATTTATCAAACTGTTCATGCGTAATTACCGGAAGTAAAATTACTTGTAAACGAAATCAGAACAGCTGAACGCGAATTTTAAACGAATATGGCACAGAAAACTCCAACTAAACCTGCAAACACAAAGACTTGTCGCCTCTGTTGTAAACCCTTGAGTTCTAAGTACCATTTCGCTACTCAGGAAATCGAAGATGAAACCCAAACTTTGTTATATGATTGACTTGCCAAAAACCCGTCGGTAAAACCGCTAAAACATCTCTTTCTTCACCACAGCCGCTTTCAAAATTTGATATTGCTGTTCTTTCAAAGCCTAATTGGACTTTCCTAGCTTATCGAGTGCGTATTATAGGCATGCGCCGTGAAACCGGAACTCCTAAAATCTTGGAGTCTGGAAATTGATTATTCCAGAGCTTCTTGACTTGGCGCTGACCAAAAGATACGTGGGCTCTGGGAACGAGATTGGATGATGAATTAAAAGTACCGTAAAAGTTCCAGAAGCGCACGCGCAATTGCCCATGTTTTTTCAATATTTTGAGAAATTATTATTTCGGTGGTTGTATTTCCGCCTCCGCCCGGTAAATGTTTTGCATTGTTTGCAGGATGACTCTGCTGCCTCCAAATTGTATTTAAACCAATTTTTAAAAAATTCAGTGCACAGAAAAAAAGAGTAAACAGTGAATTCTAATAATAAGTTTTTTTCGCTAACCTTATGTACAGAAGGCTGTACTCAAAATTTGAAGAGAATTCACTTTGGAAATTTTAAGGAAATCTGTTTTGGGACCATACTCAAGCTGCCGTTAGGATTGCCATGGGAACATCAATCACGATACGTCTATAATCAATTGGAACATTGTTATCAACTTTATTTAGGGGTGAAATTTGATAATGATCCGCTAGGTCCAACTTTAATTGTTTAGCTGCCAGTAGACCTTTTTACCGATACGGCGGCCATCTTGGATTCTATTGTTCTGCGAAGTATGCTATGGGATGTCCAGGGGGCAAATTCATACATGCTGTTGGTATAAATTTGGTTTTCCTTCGAAAATTTTCGAGCCACTTTGATTTTTAAATCCTTTGTTTCATACCACAATTAATCTGAGGCAAAGGAAATATGAAAATTGATCTGGTTTGAAAATTATTGAACCAAAACCAAATTTATACCCACGTTGTGTGCGAATTTGCCCCCTGGGCATCCCATGATCCCTTTTTTCAGAACAGTAGAATTCAAGATGGCCGTCGTATCGGTTAAAAGCTCTATTGAACTGCATAGCAGAAGGGGAAAACTTATGAGCCACCTCAACTGTTCTTTTATTTTCAAAGAAAATAAGGACTATGGGCAATTCATTTTTGTCTGAACTAACCGGCCAGACCAGCTAGTTTGCGGATAGAGTGTTCAGTTTGAACGCTCTACTTGCATTTTTTGCTTCTTGGAGCACGTTATTTTCAAGCCGTTGGTGTGGACTTAGCATTTGAGATTGCCAATGTCCGTTCTCATTTTGGTCTTTGTGGCCGGTTAGTGTATGCTACAGTTGTTACACCTATGACATTAATTTTCACATCCATGTAAAACGGGCATCAAAATGCCAAAAAATACAATGCAAGATTAATAGACTTTTCACAGTTACTGTAAAAACGCATAACAAATATCACCAAGGGGAGAGTGCATTGTACTTCTCACCAGCTTTTATTTGAATGGTCATCGGTATACCCAGCCTGTGATTGTTTGAAGCAACTGTGTTGTAAGTAAGAAAGTAAGGCTTAAGTTAATTGCGGAGCATTGCTTACCGGTTAGTGGCGATGTCGCGCTGGGCTGGAAGTCCAAAGCACCCGTGTTCAGTTCTATCACTAAACAGACGCACGGTAACAGGGAAGTCTGGTTGTTTTATATATAATAAAGAAAGCAAAAAGTGTTAGTGACGTCATCCACGTTTGTCCTCCAATATATCTTACGTATGAGGAGCAATCAAAAAATGCGAGTATAATTCAACTTATTGTGTTAATAGTATTGTACCCTTGACCAGCTCAAAAATGTATAAATAAATAAATTCAGCGGATACGATCCAGTATAATTCAGACTGTACTATTTTAGTAAGGGTACATTCTGTTGGGACTCAAGGTCGTTTCACTGTCACGCCACAAAAAAATAAACATCTTGACGGTTCAATGAAAAAATAAAAACAAAACAAGAAATTGAAATGTTCTAAAAGAAGTACATACGCAACTTCTCAAAGTCTCAAGTCTGTGTGGTACACACAGTTATTTGCCGAAACGTTCCACGCAACTTTTAAGAGCTTTGTATGGCGGCGCCATCTTTGTGTACCTACAGCAATATGGCTTTGCGAGAAATCAACAAAAGCATCTGGAATTCACTTTCCAATGAAAACGCTTTCTTGTCACTCGCGTGCTGGGTCTTTCTGCAGGTACCGGAAAGCTTTGTATTTTTAGTAACTTGGGAATAGTCTTTATTTGGAGTTGTTTTGTTTCCTGTCTTTTATTGCTTTTGTTTTACGTAAGCTTACGTAATCTGTGCTCCGGTACTCACAGAAGCTGCCCGCGTGCTGGTATACATATCATATGCTTCTCGGCAATCTAATAATTGAAACGTTTAAATTGCTGAGAGACCCTTTTCTTTTGAACCAGACAACCACTATCGTGTTGTCACGCAAGGTGAAAATTGCTGTGTTTTCAAAAGGAAAGACGCTGCGGCAGTGGAAACTTGCAAAAAGATTTAATTCAAGATTATCTTCAAGGTAGTCCTTATAAAAATATCATAAAACATTGCGATGTTGATTTTAGAATGTGATGACGTCACGGTGAAAACGATCTATTCCCGATGCGCGGTCATAATAATAATAATAATAATAACATTTCTAATGCGCAAATTTCATGAAATGTTCAAATGCGCATGACAAGATTAAACGGAATAAAAAGGCTAAAAGGCAAAAATTACAATTAACAGTAAACTTACAATGATTTTAAAAAGCTAAAATTACAATTAAAGAAAACTCACAATAATAAAAACAACTATGATAAAAATGCATGACGGAAAAGGTGGGTTTTTAGCTTGGCTTTAAAAATACTAACTGTGGTGGCGCTTCTTATGTCAAATGGTAGCGCATATGATATTTTTATAAGGACTACCTTGAAGATAATCTTGAATTAAATCTTTTTGCAAGTTTCCACTGCCGCAGCGTCTTCCTTTTGAAAACAAAGCAATTTTCACCTTGCGTGTGGTTGTCTGGTTCAAAAGAAAAAGGTCTCTCAGCAATTTAAACGTTTCAATTATTAGATTGCCGAGAAGCATATGATATGTATACCAGCAAAAGGCTTCTCACTTAACGGGAAGGGATGGACGTCACTTCCAGTTTGGCCGCTTCACCTATTTCCAGTCGAGCTACCAATCAGACCGCTTCTTTCCATTTCAAATTTGGGCGCCCAAATTTGA
>BLFK01000190.1:370714-373214 GCA_014634185.1 Astreopora myriophthalma
CTTGATATAATTTCTTACCCTGTAAATTTACAAAACGGCAATTACAATATGGAATTGTAGATCATTAACTTTTGAAAACAAATCTCAAAATCTTGTTGAAATGAGACTAACCTCGTGATCAGTTGTTGTTTTTTCCCGGTTGTACACGCCCCTCTGCACGATAGCCATCGTTTCAGTTGTGTTACATTGCATTCCTCTGGTACTTCTCGAGGCAAACGAGCACCAGGAATATCATTTTCAGTCAAAGAAACTGTATTAATCGCAGAACTACCAAAAGTTTTCGATGATTCACCACCAGACGCCATAGTTATACTTACAGTTTGTCTACCCAAACACATTGCCCAAGCCTACTCGGCCACTTTAGTACCCGGTCCACAACTCTTTTTTGGAGTGGGCAATTGGTTAAGTCACTCAGGAAGGAGGTCGAACCCGATATAAAGATGAAACAAAATATACAAGATGGCTGCTTAAGGTGGCTCAATAGGGTATTCAGCGGAGCGCGCGCACGCGTAAGCCACCTGCTAATTACCTTAGCTGTTCCCGTCAGATACCCACGTATCTTTTGGTCAGCGCTAAGACACGGAGCTCTGGAATAATCCATTTCCAGAACTAAGTTGATTGGCTACTCGATTTATCAAACTGTTCATGCGTAATTACCGGAAGTAAAGTTACTTGTAAACGAAATCAGAACAGCTGAACGCGAATTTTAAACGAATATGGCACAGAAAACCCCAACTAAACCTGCAAATACAAAGACTTGTCGCCTCTGTTGTATACCCTTGAGTTCTAAGTTCCATTTCGCTACTCAGGAAATCGAAGATGAAACCCAAACTTTGTTATATGATTGACTTGCCAAAAACCCGTCGGTAAAACCGCTAAAACATCTCTTTCTTCACCACAGCCGCTTTCAAAATTTGATATTGCTGTTCTTTCAAAGTCTAATTAGACTTTCCTAGCTTAGCGAGTGCGTATTATAGGCATGCGCCGTGAAAACGGAACTCCTAAAATCTTGGAGTCTGGAAATTGATTATTCCAGAGCTTCTTGACTTGGCGCTGACCAAAAGATACGTGGGCTCTGGGAACGAGATTGGATGATGAATGAAAAGTACCGTAAAAGTTCCTGAAGCGCACGCGCAATTGCCCATGTTTTTTCAATATTTTGAGAAATTATTCTTTCGGTGGTTGTATTTCCGCCTCCGCCCGGTAAATGTTTTGCATTTTTTGCAGGATGACTCTGCTGCCTCCAAATTGTATTTAAACCAATTTTTAAAAAATTCAGTGCACAGAAAAAAAGAGTAAACAGTGAATTCTAATAATAGGTTTTTTCGCTAAGCTTATGTACAGAATTTGATTTCATTTGGCATTCGGGTAGAATGCGTAAGTCAAGTGGAAGGCTGTATTCAAAATTTGAAGAGAATTCACTTTGGAAATTTGAAGGAAATCTGTTTTGGGACCATACTCAAGCTGCCGTTAGGATTGCCATGGGAACATCAATCACGATACGTCTATAATCAATTGGAACATTGTTAGTAACTTTATTTAGGGGTGAAATTTGATAACGATCCGCTAAGTCCAACTTTAATTGTTTAGCTGCCAGTAGACCTTTTTACCGATACGGCGGCCATCTTGGATTCTATTGTTCTGCGAAGTATGCTATGGGATGTCCAGGGGGCAAATTCATACATGCTGTTGGTATAAATTTGGTTTTCCTTCGAAAATTTTCAAGCCACTTTGATTTTTAAATCCTTTGTTTCATACCACAATTAATCTGAGGCAAAGGAAATATGAAAATTGATCTGGTTTGAAAATTATTGAACCAAAACCAAATTTATACCCACGTTGTGTGCGAATTTGCCCCCTAGGCATCCCATGATCCCTTTTTTCAGAACAGTAGAATTCAAGATGGCCGTCGTATCGGTTAAAAGCTCAATTGAACTGCATAGCAGAAGGGGAAAACTTATGAGCCACCTCAACTGTTCTTTTAGTTTCAAAGAAAATAAGGACTATGGGCAATTCATTTTTGTCTGAACTAACCGGCCAGACCAGCTAGTTTGCGGATAGAGTGTTCAGTTTGAACGCTCTATCTTCTTGCATTTTTTGCTTCTTGGAGCACGTTATTTTCAAGCCGTTGGTGTGGACTTAGCATTTGAGATTGCCAATGTCCGTTCCCATTTTGGTCTTTGTGGCCGGTTAGTGTATGCTACAGTTGTTATACCTATGACATTAATTTTCACATCCATGTAAAACGGGCATCAAAATGCCAAAAAATACAATGCAAGATTAATAGACTTTTCACAGTTACTGTAAAACGCATAACAAATATCACCAAGGGGAGAGTGCATTGCACTTCTCACCAGCTTTTATTTGAATGGTCATCGGTATACCCAGCCTGTGATTGTTTGAAGCAACTGTGTTGTAAGTAAGAAAGTAAGGCTTAAGTTAATTGCGGAGCATTGCTTACCGGTTAGTGGCGATGTCGCGCTGGGCTGGAAGTCCAAAG
>BLFK01000190.1:380714-392152 GCA_014634185.1 Astreopora myriophthalma
ATTACTTTGGCGTAGCAGTTTTGAACAGAAAATTGTCCTCTTTTGTTGGATGTTTTGATCAATATTGTTTCTTTTTCCAGCCCTGGGCATTTAATGATTTGACAGTTTGAAGTTGCAGTTTGGTATGTATACTGCAAGCATAGGCATTTTGACTGTTCTTCATTGCATCCTCCATATATGAAGCAAAAATGGAATTTTTGTGGGGTTAGGTGGTCTACAAAGATCTTGATGGTGATTAAGAGTGTTTTGCATTTTTGGGCAGTGGCTTCTAGTGTTTCCTTGGTGTAAAGAAAAAGTGCAAATTTGCCAATATGCAAAGTGGAATATGGTTCATAAGCATTGTAGCTTAGTTAGGTAGTTAAGTAGGTAGGGAACCAGGCCACCTAACACATGCAAGCCTGCCATCTTTCTTTACAGCATGGAAGCACCAAAAGCCCTAAAAACACTGAACAAAAGTCAGTCTCGCAGGTCAGAACCTTAAGACGATGGGACTGTAAATATCGAGAATTGATTTTCAAAACTGAAATTACGGATTTCTTCATATTTTGCCAGGAGAAACCCGTTGGTAAACTATTTTCGAAAATAAGACTAAAACTTGCCAGAGAGTTTTTGATTTTGAGAAATCCAACAAAATTAGAATTTTGGTTTTCACGCTGCGGCCGCCATAAAACGCAGGCGAAAACTTGTGCATATTAACATCGCTCTCAGAGAAAGACGACTTGGTGTACTTAAATTATGTTTTGCATGTATGTTTCGTCAGTATCACAATTATAACACAAATCTATAAAAATATTGTCAAGAAGTGCACTTTCACTTCGGATTAGAAGCGCCCGAAGATTGCTAGTTTTTGCGCTTTGAAAAAACCCGAAAAATGGGGCATTTTTGAAGGCGATTTTCGTACCTTGGTACATAGAAATTTTAAGTTAAAAAAATATTTTTGCAAAGCCCTTTTATTGTCTTATAACATATAAAAAATTCAGCTTCGGCAATTGAAACGCCGCATGATACGAAGTGTCCAAAAAAAAAAGGCTTTTTACGCGTAATTTACATGACAATTACCACGGTCACGCAAGCACAAGTTCGTGGAGTTCGATCGGAAATTCTCATGCTCCCGCACGGCGATAAGTTGTGTTAACACGGGAAAGGAGCTGAAACATGGGTCAGAGCTGAAAATGAATTCAAATTATCGATATATTTTATCTAGCGACAAGCAAACACCAATGATGGTGAAAATACGGAAAGGTCAAGTGTCCTGTCATAGCCACGTAAGCACAAGTAGACCCATGTCACCAAAGTTAAGGATTTCTTTGTTCCAACATAAAAAACGAACGAGTTGAAACAGTATTCGGTGGACATTGTGCCTCAAGTAAAATATCTACAACTTATGTATGAACAAGATAAACAACTATCTACTGAAGCTGTAAACTTGATTAGTGAATATGTAGACAATTTTCCAAGAAAAGGAAACACTAACCTAGAACCAGATAATGCCCATGATGATGACAGTAATGATGATGATGATGATGATGATGATAGTGATGATAAAGACAACGATGACATTGTTGATGATGCAGACAATGATGACAATAATGGTGATGATGACAACAATGATAATGGTGATGATGACAATGATGATGATTAAATGCTGATGACAACAACAATGTTGATGATGGTGCTGGTTATGTTTACAGTAGCTAGAGAGAAGATCAATGTTGTAAGATACTGATTTGTAGGTGTTAATAAAGTTGTTTTTGTAAAGTTGTTTTAATAGGCTGTATTTGTTGATGGCATCCAGATGCAGCTTTAAACATTTTTGCTGGCAAAACGTTTGCATGTTTTTTTAATGCCCCCCCCTTTAAGCCATGCACAAAAAATGGTGGCCCCCCTATTTGCACCAGCCCCCCATCCCAATAAATAATGACCAGTCCCTAATGTTAGTATTGTAAGAAGTGTTAGTATAGGTAATAGCATGACCTGTAGTGGTATTTGGCAATAATACCGCGAGTGATATTTCAAAATTGTCCAAAATACCACGAGCCGCGAAGCGGCGAGTGGTATTTGGAGAATTTTGAAATATTACGAGGCGGTATTATTGCCAAATACCACGTACAAGTCATGCTATTATTTGTTTATAATGGCAGCCGAGAAATTTTTGCTGTAATACCACCGCTGTTATACCATTTTTGCTGTAATACCACTATTACGCGGAAATGGCGATACTATCAATCAATCAAATCTCCGAAATTTCTCGGCTTATATTATAAGTAGTGTAAGCAATGTTAGTATTGTATGTAATTAAGTTATGATTGAAAAAATAAAAAAGATATCGAGTAAGGAGTCTACGAAAGAAGTAGTTTCCTTTAAAAAGGTAAAGCTCAAAAAATTCCATTGCATCTACAAGTTGATAATTTGAATTGATGTTCAGCTTTAAAAAAAACTTAAACCGTTGCAAAGCTCTTCAGTTGCAGCATACGGTTTTTATGGTCGAACAAAGAAATCCTAAACTTTGGTGACATGGGTTTACTAGTGCTTGCGTGGCTATGACAGGACACTTGACCTTTCCGTATTTTCACCATCATTAGTGTTTGCTCGTCGCTAGATAAAAGATATCGATAATTTGAATTCATGTTCAGCTCTGACCCATGTTTCAGCTCCTTTCCCGTGTTAACACAACTTACCGCCGTGCGGGAGCATGAGAATTTCCGCTCGAACTCCACGAACTTGTGCTTGCGTGACCGTGGTAATTGTCATGTAAATTACGCGTAAAAAGCCTTTTTTTTGTACATTTCCTATTATGCGGCGTTTCAATTGCCCAAGCTGAATTTTTTATGTTATAAGGCAATAAAAGGGCTTTGCGAAAATACTTTTTTTACTTAAAATTTCCATGTACCAAGTTACGGAAATCGCCTTCAAAAATGCCCCATTTTTCGGGTTTTTTCAAAGCGCAAAAACTAGCAATCTTCGGGCGCTTCTAATCCAAAGTGAAAGTGCACTTCTTGGCAACATTTTTTGAGATTTGTGCTGTAATTGCGATACCAAACATACATGCAAAATATAATTTAAGTACACCGAGTCGTCTTTCTCCGAGAGCAATTTGAATATGCACAAGTTTTCGGCTGAATTTAATGGCGGCCTCAGCCCGAAAACCTTAATTCTAATTTTGTTGGATTTCTCAAAATCAAAAACCCTCTGGCAAGTTTGAGTCTTATTTTCAAAAATAGTTTACCAAAGGGTTTCACCTGGCAAAATATGAAGAAATCCGTAATTTCAGTTTTGAAAATAAATTCTCGATATTTACAGTCCCATCGTCTTAAGGTTCAAACAAATGTCGTTTGGGGCTCAAATTAAAGGAGAGGCATTAAACTTTCCAAAAACAGTGATTGAAGGGCCATAAGACCTCCCTATGATCGTTTCCTAGCTCGCTAATATTTGCTCACGTTCCCTGCCCATTTCGGGCAAAATGGTGAGCTTAACCGCTGACAAAATGGACGAAAATAGCCAATTTTATTTCTTTCGCGTTCATGGCCAGAACTTTTCATTTATTAAAGCTCAAACAAATGTCCTTTTGGGTCAGAAACATCGGTTAAAGGGCCATAGGACCTCGTTTTGATGGTTTCGTAGCTCGCTAATATTTCGTCACGTTTCCTGCCCATTTCGGGCAGAATATTAGGGTTAACCCCTTGACAAAGTGGCCGAAAATAGCCAGTGTTACTGCTTTCGCTTTTATGGCCAGAATTTTTCATTTAAGGCGCAAACAAATGTCCTTTTGGGCTCAAATTGAAGGAGACGCAATAATATTTCCAAAGGCATTGATTGAAGGGCCATAGGACCTTGTTTTGAGGTCTTTTTGGCTCGCTAAAGTTTGACCACATTTCCCGCAAAATAGTAAGGTTAACCCCTTGACAAAATGGCCGAAAATAGCCAATTTCGCTGCTTTTGCGTTCATGACCAGAACTTTTCATTTAAGGCTCTAAGAAATGTGCTTTGGGGCTCAAATTAAATGAGAGGCATTAAACTTTCCAGAAACTCGGTTAAAGGGCCATAGCACCTGGTTTTAATGGTTTCGTAGCTCGTTAATATTTCGTCACGTTTCCTGTCCATTTCGGGCAAAATAGTAGGGTTAACCCCTTGACCAAATGGCCGAAAATAGCCCATTTTACTGCTTTCGCGTTCATGACCAGAACTTTTCATTTAAGCCTCAAGCAAATGTGCTTTTGGGCTCAAATGAAATGAGAGGTATTAAACTTTCCAGAAACATCGATTAAATGGCCATCGAACATCGTTTTGATGGTTTCGTAGCTCGCTAATATTTCGTCACGTTTCCCGCCAATTTCGGGCAAAATAGTAAGGTTAACCCCTTAGCAAAAATGGCCAAAATAGCCAATTTTACTGCTTTCGCGTTCATGGCCAGAACTTTTCATTCAAGGCTCAAACAAATGTCCTTTTGGGCTCAAATTAAAGGAGACGCAATAATATTTCCAAAGGCATTGATTGAAGGGCCATTGGACCTCGTTTTGAGTTTTTTTTTAGTTCGCTAAAGCTTGATCACATCTCTTGCCCATTTCGGGCAAACCGGCAAGGTTAACCCCTTAGCAAAAATGGCTGAAAATAGCCAGTTTCACTGCTTTTGCGTCCATGGCCAAAACGTTTCATTTAAGGTTCTAACAAATGTGCATTTAGGCTCAAATTAAATGAGAGGCATTAAAACTTCCAAAGGCATTGATTGAGGGGCCCCTGGACCTCGTTTTGATGGTTTCCTTGGCTCGCTAAAGTTTGATCACGTTTCCTACCCATTTCGGGCAAAATAGTAAGGTTAACCCCTTGACAAAATGGCCGAAAATAGCCAATTTCGCTGCTTTTGCGTTCATGGCCAGAACTTTTCAATTAAGGCTATAAGAAATGTGCTTTGGGGCTAAAATTAAATGACAGGCATTAAACTTTCCAGAAACATCGATTAAAGGGCCCTTGGACCTCGTTTGGATGTTTTTTTTTTTTGGGGGGGGGGGGGTCGCTAAAATTTGATCACGTTTCCTGCCCATTTTTTGCTGTTTTTGCGTTCATGGCCAGAACTTCTCATTTAAGGCTCTAACAAATGTGCTTTTGGGCTCATATTAAAGGAGAGCCATTAAAAGTTGGCGTTCGTGGAAACTTTGCATGACAAGGTTAGGCGAGATTTTTTTGGCCAACCAGAAAAATTTAAAGGTTTTATTAGAAACTGAGGGAATCACAAATATTCTCGACAAACCACTCTATCGCGAAGAGAATTCTTCAGGGTAAAAAATTCACGGTAGTGGTAAAGTTAAATAACACAATGATAACCACACACCATTTTGACAGTCTAAATAATTTAAGTCAACAATCAAAATCGCGCGTGTTCGCTAGGTTTTTTCCCTTCCGCTCGCGTTTCCTCGCTCGTCCCGACTAACTGAGAGCCTAGAACAAGCTACTACCACGTTGATCCTCCCGATACATAATTTCATCACCAAGGGAAGATAAACTAGATTTTGTCTTACATGGAGTGATATGCCCACCATGACTAACCCAAAACATCTACAACTTGATAAATAGTACGTGCAACGGTTTGACCTAGCAACTATACTACGCTTTTGAAAAAAAAAAACTTGCATCAAGAATGGAAATGGACAAAACAGTTACTTTTATACCTTTACATCAAATTAGTACAATCTAAAAGAACAATGTTTTGCCACAAAGAGGGTGCGCAATTTCACAAAGCACCTCCCAAAAATATTCACACACACAAGATTGAAACAAGCTGTACTTGTTTGTAACTTGGTCACGCGGATCGCGAGTATTGAACGTGACAAGCACCACGTGACTGGCATAACATCGTAACACAATACGTATCACCTAACATTGTACCACAATAAAGGACCGTTTTATTTTCAAGGGGAGGGGAGGGGAGGTAATTTTTGTACGCTAATTCAGTTTTAGGGGGGGGGGGGCAAAGCTTCGCAAAACTTTGACCTGCATGATCCTTACAGCGTACGCACGAGTGTTATGAAACGAGGAAGAAACGATTACCTTTACAAAATTCTAAGATTATTGGGAATGACGCCGAATCACCTATATTTAAAGGAGGCTCTGTCACGCTATTTTGGTCTCACTGTAGAATGCTAAAAAATGTGTTTAAATCAGTGAAAACCCCAATAACAATTAAGTTTGTTTATTCAAGACCATGCCACTGCACTGAGACTTTTTACTGCCTTCTGTTTTTACGGATGGCAAGGATGGAAATAAATGCATTTTGAAAAATTTAGCCTTACTTTTTCAAATTTTCGCACTTCATCCTGAAGACATGGACAGAAATGTATTACGGATGACTCTTCCTGCAAAAAATCCTTTGATAATTTTAAAGGAATGTTTTGATCACAAGTAAAGGTCATAAACAAAAGGTTTGGCAGCAAAATTTCCGTGACAGAGCCCCTTT
This sequence comes from Astreopora myriophthalma, assembly GCA_014634185.1. Taxonomy (NCBI): domain Eukaryota; kingdom Metazoa; phylum Cnidaria; class Anthozoa; order Scleractinia; family Acroporidae; genus Astreopora; species Astreopora myriophthalma. The sequence goes on from BLFK01000190.1 coordinate 387,163, forward strand.
GAAAAATGATTCTTTTTGACGGGGGCAGGCAGATTTTCGTGAAGACTTCCTCCCCTTAGTAATAAAATGGTCCGTTCCTTACCAGGCTACCTTGCCAAACCGGACGTATATCGTATGATTTACAACGAAAGCTGTTTGAGACAGTATTTTTATACCTTAATAAATTACTACTGGAACAATGTGACTAATATTCCAAACCCCTGGTTGGGGGTCTACGTGCCTTTTAAGTGAGCTTCAACCAGATTATCCTGGCTTAATGAACCATGTACAACTAAACTGGCCGATTTGTGAGCCAGCCACATCTTCAGAGATCTATCATAGTGGCATCCTGCGGAATAAAAAGACAGTTACTTATTTGTACAATTATATCATCACAGTAAGATCCTCGACGAGCGCTGTAACCAAAAACCAAAGTCGTTTCCAAGACCAATCACAACAGATGTAGACAATCGAATTTTAAAACCAATAAGAGTTACAGACAAATACATGCAGCGGGTGACAACGCCCTGCTTCTGATTGGTGGTTGCTAGAGTGATGAATTATTTTTGGCCAATCACTAAGCACAGTGCAACAAAACCAAAGCAATAGCCCACGTACGATATATTAATACCGTATTTATTCGATAAAACGCCCCTCCAATAAACGTCGCACCTGTGGGCACGAAAGTTAATAAACCGGCCGCCCTCGAATAGACGCCGCATCCATGATGCGGCGTTTCTTCGAATAATCAACTCAAAAAGCGAGTGTAGTTACTCTTGTTTCAGCAAACCTAATAATGTATTTTCCTTGATTATAACAATGCTTGTCAGTGCATTCAAAACTCTGAAGAATATAAAAACAACAAATACAATACAAAAAATGACATTTCAGACAAAAACTGAAACATGTTTCTGTTTTAAAGAAATTCAAACGTTCAGTTGCTATTAGAAATGAATGGGACTTAAAATAAACGGAGCTCTCCAATAAACGCCGCGGCGTTTAATCGAATAAACACGGTATTCTAACATGACTACGAGGCTTTAGGGACACCTATCAATATTGTATTAAAGCCTCCTTTGAGCATAAGGAAACAAGGAAGTGAAATTTAGCATGAAATTATTATGAGTCTCATCAAGCTTTCAAGCTACTCCCAGTGGAAACTGACGATTACCAATCGCGGGCCAAACAGAATATGTTTTGCAGATTACAGTTCAAAGCAAAAACAGTGACGCCTGGGGAGTCAACGACTTGAACCATTAACTAAGGAAGGTGCTAAGAAGAATAACTTGATTTTTTTTTTCTTTTCCATTGGCAGATACTTACTTCATCATCTGTGTCGTAATCTCGATATTCTCGCAATCCTTTAGGTCTGGGGTTGTATTTGAAAGTCTCCGACCCCTCCATGTCCTCTTCCTCATCCTGTGACAGCTGCGAGTAGCGATACGAGGGTCGGCTGTGAAGAACAACCGAAACGATCAACATGACATATCAGCCTGTTTTTCAAAGCGAGTCTAAGTGCGAGTTTCCAAAGGGCGTCTTCGTTAATGGTTTAAACCGGTTTTCACCCCCGGAACCACGGAGCGAATCACGAACTGAAGGACATACACCGTTCAGCCAACCATAAATCGAAGTAATTCACGAATTGGTTTCACCAGCCAATCAGAACGCAAAACAACTAAACGCAGCCGGTGCCAAGCGCGGGAAAATTAGAGTGACTAGGTCGGTCGGTTTTCATTTTGCGTGTGATTGGTTGAAAAGTTCGCGCAAGTTTTTTTTTTATCCAATCACAGGGCAAGTCACAACCAAAACCAAGGCAATTGCTTGATTACTTCTCGAACCACAACAACAACTGATATTTCATGTCCTAACTTCAAAAGTATTTTCTTTTGCATGAATCAAACGAGGGCCAGTGGCCGATAAGTAGGAGCGTGCATATGTTATGATCGGAGCCAGCAGCACCGGGGAGGACGAGGGCATTTTTTTTTTACTTTTTTAAGTTGCCAAGAAAAGTTGTTGCCATGGTTGCAAGCGTTCTCTGCTGTAGGACACAAGCGTGGCATTATCATTGGCTCTCAATCACTGTCATGCTGAAGCCATTTGATTGGATAAACGTGGCATTCCATGTTCGTTAGCGCCTGAAATATAGTTCCAAAAATATTTGCTGCTTCTTCTGTGTTGGCGAACGAACCTAGAGCTGAAGACAAACGCTCCTTCTTAAGGACCCCTGCTGGGGTATAATTATCACGTCCAGTCAAGTCAAGTAAAGAGAACTTCAGTATGTTTATACACGGCAGCTTGTGGGGCCTTGTACACAAAGACACAATTCATAAACGTAGCAACATTTGGAAACCCAAGTGGAACGAGCCAACCAGTTGGTGATTTTACATTATAACAGCGCGCGTGCTTCCGTATGTAATTCCTATTGGCGTCATCATGGTACATTTCTCAACATACGCATGGCCGTGCGTCCATCTGATGACGTGTGCAACTTGTAATCAAATACAAAATGGCGTGTTTGTAATCAGCCAATAAGAATCTTTGTTTTTCTCAGTACGCGCATTGAGAGAATTTTTTAATCAGTCACAAATAAACCTGTTTTCCGCGCACTACTTTCTTGTCGCTATGTTATAGAAGAATTGGTTCATGCTTTTAGCTGTGCGTATATCGAGTTTTGGATGCACTCGGGAAGTTTGGAGAGCACTGAAGAAGCTAGAGTTGCTCTCGGCTACGCCTCAAGCAACTCTTACGCTTCTTTCGTGCTCTCCAAACTTCCCGCGTGCATCCATAACTCGATATACGCACGCTAAGCATGAACCAATTCTTAAATACAAGGAGGAGTTGGAATCGGGACTACAGAAGACAAATCCCTGAGTCGGTGGTCAGACCGTGTGCCACGCCGCCTCATCATCCGCCTCCAGTTTCTGCGGAAAGGACGTTATAGGATCCAACGGGTCCTTAACAACTCAACTTTCTATCACTTTTTGCTTCAATTACGAAGTATCAAGAAAACTTACAATTTTTCAAGCTGCCAGTACTTCCTTCCAAAATACGCGGCTGCAAATATGACGATGAGCAGCAACGGAATAACTACAAGCACGGCTGTGTGATTTGCGCTGTGGCCATCCTATAACAGTGAGAAGGTTAAAATTTCAGCGAAATCTTAGAGCGCATTCTTTTAACACTGTTCCGGAATAAGAATGGTTCGCCTGTCCTTTCGGGACTTATTCCATTTTCGGAATGAGTGCAATGGTATTCTGCTCATTCTGCTCTAGCTAGCAGAATGAACGGAATAAACTGGCCTGCGTAGCTGGCGGTATTGTAAGCGCGCGCGATATAAAGTTTTGGCGGCGGAGCCGACAAGCGAGCGGCGAAGCCACGAGGAAAATGGGGAGTGGGACTCTGTATTTCTCGCGGCTTCGCCGCTCGCTTTATTTCGCGCGCGCTTACAATACCGCCAGCTACGCAGGCTAGGAATAAACAGAATACGGTTTACTCGAAATACACAGAATACGCGTTGCCATTTCTTTTTCCTGGTTTTCCAAACAGTTTTACCATATTCCCTGTTTGATCCGTTTATCCTATGACGGGAATTTAAGGGCGAAATATTTTTCGTACGTTTCAACGAGCCCAATAGACAATTTCCCTGTTCGCGTCGGCCTCTTTTTCAAAGAGAGTCTAAGTGCGAAAGTTTTATGATGGTAATAGGTTTTACTGTGCATATGAATAGAAACTTATTTTAATAAGAAATACTTCGTACTCGCTTTGAAAGAGGGTGGTAAAGAGGGGGGGGTCTAAGTCACGTTTCACGGAAAACAAAACGGTCCTTTCACAATTCACGAAAACAAAGACAATGAAAATCCCAGCTCACGGCGAATTAAACATGCATTTCCCGTTTCACGGAAAAAAAATTGCAAAATCACGCCTCACCGCTGCTTCACGAGGAAAAAAATAAGCCAATCACGAGCCACGAAAATACCCTTTACCACCCTCTTGAAAAAGAGGCTGAAGTGAACTCGGAAATGGCCAATTGTCGTGTGGTGTCGGGATCGACACGAGTCGATGTCGTGTCGGAAATGGCCAATTGTCGTGTCGTGTCGGGATCGACACGAGTCGATGTCGTGTCGGAAATGGCCAATTGTCGTGTCGTGTCGTGTCGTGTCGGGATAGCCGTGTTCTATTGTGATCAGCCGTTTCAACCCAAACCTATTTTGCTTGATTTGGTTGAAGTTCCCAGTCGGACACTTTTTCAACCATCACTGGTTGAAACGCGGTTGCGACTGGGTATAGTCATTCTCAGACCTCCACGGCTTCTTTTGCCAAGTATTCGCGGGAAAATGAAACCGGTGCCTGCTAAAAGATCAGCAGACGCCACCCATCGTTTTCAACCATTTCAACAACCAAGTAATATAAAAATATCTTCAACTCCGCGGTTTGGAAGGCGGTTTTTCACGATTTCCTGGAATGGACTCTACGATCTTAAGATTGCAAGCAAAGTGTTCGAACAAAGTAGCATCTTACCTTGCTACCGTTACCATCCCTGGACTGATAGTTATAATCCATACCATAATCGTACCAAGAAATGTTTTTGCAACGCTGATGAGTATCCAAATATTGCCTGACGTCCTTAGAACCACCACAGCAAGTGTCTCCAGGAACCAGTCGATGCCTGACAGGAATTGTTTACAAAAAGCAACAGGTTCATGCTTTCAGCCGTGCGTCTAGCGAGTTATCGAGATATTAACATGTTTTACTGCTATCTTGAATTCGAGTTCAAAGAAAGATCATTGTATTGTTTATTCACTGTATTATACTATGGAAGCACGCGGGAAGTGTGCAGAGTGCTCGACTGAGCAGCTCGGCTGCGCTCCGAGCAACTCTTACGCTTCTCTTGCGTACTTCCCGCGTGCATCGATAACTCGACATACACACGCTAAGAATGCACAAATTCTTAAATTTTGATGTCAGACCTCCGCATCAGACTCACTGGAATTAAGGAACTGGTCATTTTATT
>BLFK01000190.1:399713-409899 GCA_014634185.1 Astreopora myriophthalma
GAGAGGGGGGAGAGGGGGGAGAGGGGGTCTTAATTTTCTATTTATTTTGTCCAATTTTCTTAATTGTTTTATTTTGTTGATTGTAGCTCTCACTAGTCTCCTGTAACTCTGATCGCACCAGTAATCAGAAGTAATCAGCAATCGCACTAGCAATCAGAAGGTCATAGCTTCAACTCCTGTTAGAAGCACTTGGATCTTTAGTCACCATCGATAAAATACCTCACTTCATACAAGTGTGTTACAATGTATTATTTACCCACCTCCTTGTCATTGAACTCCTTGCATTGTTCGTCTGTCAGTGGAATGGGTTTCCACTCACCACCGCGATCATGACTTATTAAGGAAGTGACACTGTTATCTGAAATTGCAAAATACAAATAGCTGAAGATAAATTACCATCGCATTGCAGCAACTCCATTTCTTTCACTTCAGACACCTGGGACGCCCCATTCAGGGGAGAGTGGGGGTTTAAGTGTCCCATATCCCTCTTGTCTACTGTTTGTCTTTCTGCTAAAAAGTCCTCTCGCACATGCCAAAAATGACCACCATCAGCTTATCATTTTACTGTATTTATTTTTGGTTTCGTTTCCTCAGAAACGAAACGTATCTATTTTGACTTCAGGGTAAACCATTTACATAGTGAGGTATGGAAGCCAATCAAAAATCCGAGATGCAAAAGCAAACTTGTGAACACGTGAACCAGAAGTATGCCAAAATTACAAAGCTGACGAACACCAAAGCGATGGAAATGGATCATCAATAAAAAGCTTTGACTGCCTGAAAATTTTTGGGTTAGACTGAACAAATAGAATGCTGAAAGATACAACGTTATCTATCCATGTTAATTGGTAATGTACACAATCTTCGCAAAATAGTGAGTCGTAATCATAAATTGGGTTCTCGAAATATGCCGCATCAGTGGAGCCAGATCAACATGTTGTTTATCCCTTCTCCTGCGACCCTTGCCTTACCGTTCCGCAAACGAAACGCTATTTCTTTTTTAAATAGCTCCTTATCTCAACTGACTACCTGGTCATTTACATGTAAGGGTATACAACCTATCGCAAGAGTGTCTTGGAGTGTCACTTCAGTACATGGCATAGATCGGTTTAAGATAGCTAATCGGAGGACTTGTTTATGAGGCTCGAAAGAAGTACAAAAACAAAAACAACGAAAGCAAAAGAGGGTCTCCTCGCTAGTGAATAAACCAGAGAAAACGACAGCTAACAAACAAACACTTGAAAGGTGTTCTTACATCGAGACAAATCCAAAGATAATTACAGTTATAACCCAAACTACTTTTTTCTCGCTTTCTCCCATCTGGTACATACATAAATGCAAACATATCTACTTCATTTCCCTGCTTTCACGATTCATTTTTGGCAGGTCACATTCTTATTTTCTTTCATATGCTCTTTGTCCATCTTATCAAGATGTCTATTCTCACCAGCATTCATGCGACTTGTAAGGTAGGTCCCTCTCATGGACTCCACCCTGTAAAAATCATTTATTTCCCCAAAATTTGTGTACTGAGGGAAAAAAAGAAAAAGAAACAATGTTGCTATTAATTTTATCACAGAGAACATAATTACATGTATGCATTCACATACATTTGAAAACCACAAAAATTGTTTGAGCGAAGCTCATGGTTGTTGTCTTGTTTTCGAAAATGCTTCTCCTGCAACTGTCAATAGGCCAATTTTGATATATAAAATTCACTCTTAAACAAAAGGCATCAACTCGAGGCTTCGGGGAAAAACTCACAAATCCTTACGACATTCCCCAGAACCTCGAAGTCATGTTTGTTGTTTGAAGTTGAATTTTAAAATATCGAAACTGGTCTATTCATAATCTCTAGGATTTATATGCATCCTTTACAAACCAGCTCCCAGCTGCACCGAGGTCAGAGGTTTAAATCCCACTCAAGCCTGGATTTTTTCCCACAACCTTCTCACTACTGCCAAGGTAGCATTCATAACTTATTCATTTCCTTCTTTTTTCCTCCAATTGTTTTCCTTCTTTATTAATCCTGTTTATTTTCGTTATTTCTTTGTTTGCTCTTCTACGCAGACGTTCCTTCAACTCGCTCCCTTCAACACGCCCGAAAGTTTCAGGGCTTGCGAGGAACGGGCCCCAAGATTCCAAGCAAGGCAAGGAGACGGTACTATCACAAGACCGGGCAGACCACCACACCATGCAGTGACTGTTATCTAAGGACCTTAGTGGGCAGACATATTGGTTCGACTAACAAAGAGTTTACTTTGGAAGTAATGCTCCAAGCCTGTGACATCAGGGTTGGTTGTATGTTGTGATATGGTGAGTTCTTAACCCTAAAGCCTTAAGCCTTCCACAAGAGGAGCAGAACATTTTGAGGAAACAGAAGTCGAGGATAAGCACTCGAGGAATCAAGGCAAGATGAAATGGCGGGAGTACGCAGCTGAATTACTGGAATGTGCGTGCGCATATTTTCTGTGGTTTAATTTGCAGCAACTTGTTAAAAAAATTTGCAGCAACTTTTATAAATTTGCAGCAGCCTTTATAAATTTGCAACAACATTTATAAAATTGCAGCAACATTTATAAATTTGCAGCAACATTTATAAATTTGCAGCAACTTTTATAAATTTGCAGCAACATTTATAAATTTGCAGCAACATTTATAAATTTGCAGCAACTTTTATAAATTTGCAGCAACCTTTTTAATTTGCAGCATGTCCCTTGTGGGCCACCGTAGGAACAATGACCACAGAGAAAGGAATCACTTACAACATGGTTTCTCAACGATTCACTGAACACAATTCCATCAGCATCTGATGTGTACAAAATTCCCTTTCCAGTGTCTAAGGAGAATCATTAAAGAAATAAGTAACATTTCAGAAGCAGTCTTAAACTGTGTGTCGTAAAACCGAAAGTAAAATAATCACAGAGCCAGTCACGTTCTGAAGGAAATACATCTTACAGTCAAACACAAATCGAAAAACACAACTTCAGAATGCAAAGTCAGAATGCAAAGTCAGAATGCAAAATCAGAATGAAAGTCAAAAGTCAAAGTCAAAGTCAGAATACCAATCAATGCAAAGCAAGCAAACGCAGCCAGTGGCAAGCACAGGGAAACAAGAGTGAAACCAAGTCGCAACTGGTTTTAGTTTTGCACCTGATTGGTTGAAAAGGAATGTGCTAGTTTTTTTATCCAATCATAGGGCGACCCAAAACAAAAACTACTGCTTTTCAACACTCGAATGAAAACTGCTGTAAAAACAATCATTGTGATGTAAACACTGCATAACTCCCATTTCATACCCTACAGACAAACATTCTGTATTTTTGGATCATGGCATTTATTTTTCTAAACAATGCATTAGCCAGTGTTTTATAAGACAGTACAGCTGCACAAGGATGTGCCTTTGACTTTAGTTGGAAACAGACTGATGAGCCATACCTCCTGGTTCGTCAACATGTAGAAAAATCATTCCCTCAGACATGTCCAAGATAGAGTAGAACTGTGAGAAAACAAAATCAAAATAAACATTAGAGTGTGATTTTTAAGACAGCATCAAGTGCTATATATCATGGTGGCCTTTGAACAAAATGGTCACTTCATTTACCAGTCCAGCCTTCTCTGCAGGCAACTCCAAAGAAAAGGAACTGGGGAGGAAGAGATGGAGAGGGACTAGGGAGAGAGGGAGGAGGGTAGAGAAAGGGAAAAAATGTTCCCTTACCACACTTCCGGCTTCTCATTGTCTAGAGAGATTATTACAGCGATGCCTGCGGAGGAGGCTAGTACCAGTCAAGGTACAGAGTGTCATAAACAAACTGTTGCACATTTCATTTGAAGGGCTCTGGGCATAAACATCCCAAGTGACTCCCGCATGCTTTTTAGGTCATTTTGCAATGCTGCAGCCAATTTCCATTCAGTCAACTGCACTAAAATTATGGGGTAAACATCCCATTCTGTATGCCAAAAACTAGGGTAATACAACCAAAAGAAGCCAAAAAGAAAACACTTCTCCTGTATTTTCTTATTTTCGTCGTCTTATGCCCTCNNNCCCCCCCCCCCCCCCCCCCCCCCCCCCCCCGGAAAAAGAAAACCAAGTGCCCCCAAATAGATTGGATTGTCTTTTCCTTTCCTCCTTCCCCACTTGGGAAAAATAATTCCATAACTTCATCTCAGTTTACCATGGGAAATTTGGCCACAATTTCGCAAAATTGCCAAACAGACTAAAACTCTGAGTCACTTGTGTCTTTTTTGTTTGTTTGTTTTTTTTGTTTTTAATCAGCAGTAACAACTGTTAAGACTGTAAATGATTTGTTTTGATACCCTTTCAGGTGTAACAGTCGGCACTTGCACTGGATCCCAGGTATCTCCACCATTCTTAGAGACATGCATAACACGTGTTTTCTTATTCTAGGGAAAACATAAAAATGTAAGTAAAGTTACTGTTACAGGCAACCATTCCATAGTTAACTGTATTTGTGATTGGCCTACAGTACCCTTCAAAAATAACATCCAATCTTATCATACACAGCCATCTATGCTAAGGGAATGCTTATATTAAAAAAAACTAATTAACAATGCCAATGATAATGATGACAATGACAACAATAATAACGATAATAAATGTTGGCCTGATAATAGACATGCCACCTTTCCAACAGCTGGGCAATTTCTCACTGAGAGATAATACATGTAACCAACCTACACCTGTCTAAAACCCCACTGACAAAAAGTAAGTCAGAATAGAGTACTTACATGTAAGGCGAAGGAGAGTTGCCACAGTATTAAATTCAACTCGGAGTAAAAAGAACCGTTCCCAAGGGTGGGTGCTTTTAATCTCTAATTAATTTATTTTCTGCTGTTGTTATGGAAATAAGATGATTCTTTTGACATTACACTGATTATTGTATTTTTTAAATTGCTTGACTTTATCCTGATGCATGCATGTGTTTTGTAGCACTACCATTTAGCGCAATGCATCTAGGACAGCAACATGAGGATAGCATAATACCATAAAAACAAACATGAAGCTAACAGGCCATTTCCAAATTAATGTTAGCCTCTTTTTCAAAGTGAGTCTAAGTGCAAAAGTTTTTTGATAATTAGTTTTACTTTGTATATCAATAAAATTTCATTTTCATAAGAAAGACTTTGCACTTAGACTCACTTTGAAGGGGCTGAAGCGAATTCGGAAATGACCTATTGATTTTCAAATAAAATTATGATAGCTCCAAAATGAAACATTACATTTGAGACACTTCTTTTTCCTGATTAATGAAAATATGAATTTTGCTTGCAATGAATGAATAGTACACCCAGGGTTTTCATTAATTTTTCAGGTGGAAGGGTACCACATCTTGAGTAGCCAGGTACACTATGTGAGTTGATGCTGACATTCTTCAATTTTGTACCTAAAAGAAGCTGGTACTCCCTTCAAACTACATGTAGACAGGTGCCAGTACCCAGTACCCAGGTCCCGGCTTCTAATACAAACCCTGAGTACACCCAACTCAACTTGTCTATTCTTTACCTTATCATAGTCAATAGATACATAGAGAAATGGTCCTTGCAGCCCAAATGTGTAAACATGCTGGACATGGATTGCTACCAGTAAATAGTAAAACAAAACCATCAAAATAAGTGAGGAAAAAAGCTCACAGAGTTGTGAAAAACCACCCAAAAACAATCAAGAGAAATAAAATAATTATTCTTTTTATGAAGGGATGGAGTGGAATACTGCACCTCACTCCCTCCCTCACTCCATCACCAGTCCCAGATGTTCAAAACAAAATACTGATGCTTGTCGCACATATGTGTAAAAGTCGTACACGTTTGTAACTGACGGAATAATATTATTGTCTTGAAATTGCTGCAACAATGCAAATATTTATTTGCATTATTGCAGCAATTTCAAGACAATAATATGCAAACTGCCAAGTTCAAATCTGAAGGTTTTGTTTACACTGCCGTCTATAATGATAGCAGAGAGGGTCAAAGGGACACATTATGCTCTGTCATTGGTGTATTTTGTTCCACTTTGTCAAGATCTGTTTGAACAGTGTGCCAATGTTAACCGTTTGTGAAAACGATTGACCACAGTTAAAAATTGGATTCTGAAGTCTAGGAAATGGTTGCATATTAATGAAAGGTGCAATAGGCAATAGACTTTCCCCTAGTTCCTCCTAGTCTGCCGCCGCAAGTGACACCAAAGCCACTACGTAGGAGGAACACAGGGAAGGTCTGAGTGAATACCTGTAGTTTTGAACATTCAAAGGATTTAGCCAGAACATTTGAACTTGACAGTGACCCCAAAAAGATCATGGATGTTGTTTTGTTTTACTGTTGTTACTCAAAGTCCCTAGTGTCAATTGAAGGGCTCTGGGCAAAAACGTCCTATTTCAGGTTTGCACCGTTTTTAGGTCATTCTGCAACCTCCGCATGCTGTATGCCAAAAATTAGGGCAATGCACTGAAAGGACAGCGAAAAAATTGGGTTTTCCCTTTATTTTCATATTTCCTTGCTCTTGTGCCCCCACCCCCCCCTCCCCCTTTCCCCCAGGGCCCAGAAATTTTTTCTCTTTCCCTTCGTTGTTTTGTTCACATCACTTAGGATAGGTAATTCCATAACTTACAGGGTTTTCATTAAGAAACGTAGTAGCAGGAGAATAGTGTAAAGTAACAGGAGATGGTGAGAGAGCGAGCGAAGCTCGGTCCCCTCTAGGGGGCCATGCCATCAAAATTTAGCCGGAGAATTCTGTATAGTAGGCGGAGAATTCTCCGATCTCCGATACCTAATGAACACCCTGACTTCATTGCCAGGTATTGCACAAAATTTGGCTGCAATTTCTCAAAATGACCAAATGCACTAAAAAAAAAGCCAGTTAGGACATTTTTGCTCTGACCCCTTCATTTATCAAGAGGACTTACATTCAAAATGCTTCCCCAAGTCTCTGGACCTCAATAAAACAGCATCATTGCCCATGAAACTATGAACACCTGTTGAATTACAGAATGAATTATGTAAAAAACGTTTATCAGGCAAAAAAATTACCAGTGGTCATCATGCTCCCTTGGATTTTAACAACAAACATGCAGAATTCTTCACTGGTCAGTAAGCAATTAAAGCAGCCAACTTGCCCAAGCAGACATCATAATGTGTAATAGAGCCACTTAGAGAAAGAGGCATATTTTGGAACAGTAACTTTAAGTGCTAGCTACAATACCTCATATGGATTTACTTATCAATTGTAACATGTTTAACAAACTTCGAAAGACCAAAAACACATCAATGATTGGCAAATAAGATATCACATGTACCAAGTATCCATTTCCTGGCACTATTACAGTAATTTTAAAAATTTCAAGCAAATTGTACCACACCATTGAAGGCCTGACAGCACATTACACATACGGGACAGCGCAAACGGTTTCAACATCCATTCGATCTTGTTGAACAGTTATGTTGAAACCATTTGCCACCCTTTTTCCCATGGCAAAACATTGAAAATGAAATCAAAACAATGTTTGCTCAAAATGCCTTTTTCTGCATGTGACGTCTTATTAGCAGATCCATTTAGAGTATAACTGCATGTTTTTTTTCCTGCTGATTTGCACCAGTTTCTTTAAACAGGGGAAAACGACTTTCTCACGCTGGGTTGCCGAGATGGCAGCCTACTACCGCAAAAGTGCAGCAGTGCCTTTATTTCTTCAACACAACTATCATTACAAATGAACTTCGCAACTGTATACTGGCCCACTACTGGCTGTAAAATGTCACTATTCAACGCTGTCCGAATGTCCATACCTGCCACTTCACCAGGTGGGTGGGAGGGAGCTTGCACTGAGGCGGCAAAAGACAAAAACTGCATACGCTAAGTGCGCATGTCTCCAAGCCAGACATGTGCCAGGCTCCCCAGCATGAGAATTCTGTTTCCCATTTCTTTCACGCTTCAGCCAGCGGGAAACTCTAATCACCTCGATATTTTAGCCATGTTTTTCTCAAAAACTCAACAACAAACCAGCAAGAAGAAATACAGAGCAGTATTCTACGTTACGTTTAAGCACATACAGAAAATGAAGCACCTTAAGTAAAACAAAAAATTTGCCAAAATTCAACTGTTTGCTTGATGATAAAAATGTGAGAGTGTCGGAACCTATGAAATTCATAACTGCACCTACCAGCTGCCACTGTCATTAAAATTGTTTTTTCCTCTTTATCCCCCTTTTTGTCTGTCCTTGCTCCCCTTCAAAACAAAAATAATATTTAAAAATAAAACAAAATTAGAACCATCATTCTCCCCTTAATTTTAACACCTCTGCACTAATAATACAATCTTGGAGTTACCAACATTAGTCGACTGTCCATGTCAAAGTCACAAGAGCTTTTCGATTGAATGCTCAACTTCCCTTAACACACTTTTGAGTGTAGAGAACTAGTGTTATAGATCGAGGTTGAGGTTCAAGGTGCAGTTGAAACCAACAATTAGAAGATGATTGTATCAATATATCCTTAATTGAAAACCAAAACAAACTTCAATAAATAAAATAATTATTACTGACAACAATAAGGCCTAGTTTATACGTCGAATTTCAGACGAGAAAAAACTGAGACAAATTTAATGCAAGGAAATATATTTGTCTGAATTAAAAGCAACGTATAAAACCGTCAGCCATAATTAAAGTTGTCCAGACGTTGTATCCGTCTGGCCCAGATGGATACAATGTCTGAGTGTCGATGTTTCAGACGAAATTAGTAGGAATTCAATTCACCTCAATCAAATTCAACGTGCAAACTAGGCCTAAGTCTTACATTGTTCGGGGGTTGCAAATTGAACATTTAACTGCTATGGGCTAAGCTGGATTTGTAGTCGATGATGCAATGAATAAGACAACTTTTTCAAAAAAACTACAACTGCATGTATACAAAGCACTCTTGTTCATGTTTCAACAAGTAATGTCCATTATTTGCTTGTTCTATGACAGGATGAAGAAAAGCTTGCAAAAATTTTCCAACCAAAGCAATGCAAAACTAAAACTCCTTTGTGACTTAGTCGCTATAATAATTGTTTTCTTGCAGTTTAACCCAGTTGCCTTTGTACATGTACTTGCTGCTTGGGCAGAGGAGCCCAAGCTAAGGTTCTGAGATCACTATGACCATATATGGTTGGCCTCAAATTTGCAATTGGGGTCACCTAACTCTGAAAATTAGACTGGGCAAGACAGGGCATGCAGACAAAAGTAGAGTGAACACTGGGAGGGAGGTGATCGCAATGAAAGTGTGAATTGTGTTTCATTGCTGCAAGGGTTCTTCACATCCTATATGTGGGTAAAGAAAGGGATCAACACATTCCAAAACTATCTGACAATGTGGCAAGGAATTCTACGAATTTAGCATGTGACAGAGACACGCTAAACAGCTGAAGGAACACAAAATTGGCTGATTTAGCAGAAAAACGTTTGACTTAGGCTTAACTTATTGACCAAGCCGATATTTGGTAGCAAAGGAACAGAAAAAATTAATATTACTGCAGGAAGCACAGGTAATTTTGTTCGGTAATTTTTGTTACGATTTGTCTTTTCGGTATTTTCTAGAAATTATTGCTGTTGATCTTTTGCTGATTTTCATCAGCCTTTAATTTTCACGATGTCTGGGACCATCAGTTCTTTTAACATTTATATCACGAATGACAGGAGAAGTTAAGATCATCATAATTATGACCCTATGCCCCGCGCGCGCTTTTATTACAAAACTATTGAGAAAATCCACGTATGAGCAATTCGCAAAAACCAAGTTGTGAACTACTGTACTTAACAGACCTAATCGGCTAATGCAATGTTGTAGCCAATTCTGATCTCCTGGGGTTAAGATTCTTTGTTTATTGTATTTGCATTATAATGTACCATTCATGTTTAAATGATATGGAAATACTTAAGACAAAACATTTCATGCCCAAAGGATTCGAATTGGGTACAACAATTCAATTTGCCTCCACCGCACACTTGTTGGGGGATAGATGGCTCTCTGCATCTAACAAGAAAAAAATTGATTGGCTTCTAAATGGAGTCCCTGGTATTGACTCTCAACTTAATGTAAACCTGTTTCATGCTGTTCAGTCTTTTATCTCCCAATCAAATCTTGAATTTCTTTCTTTAGTTATTTACCTATTTATTAGTATTATTATTTTCTTTTTTTC
>BLFK01000190.1:409909-417409 GCA_014634185.1 Astreopora myriophthalma
CCTTGCCTATTTGTTTTATTTCCGTTTTTTGTCTCAGACTGTGATGTTAAAATAACAATCAATGCAAATGGCGTTAGCTCTCTCGATGAGCACTGTGTGCTTGTCGAGCAAACGCTAGAAAAATAAAAATATTGCTTAACTAAAAAAATAAAATAAATTAAAAAAAAAACATTGCGTTAACTGATAAGGTCTGTTTCTGGTTGGCTGAGGCTGGTGCAGTTTCGACAGTACGTGATTGGCCAGCTCTGTTATTATTTCGGTTTGGGTTTTACTTAATTGATTAATTGATATAAAATCCTAAGAAACTACCATTTGTTTTCCTCCACGTGACATGGGTCTTTAGATTCAACACTTGACAATGCAACATAGGACACTGTGATCCAGCATTAATGTTTAGGAAGTCTGTAGTTGCAATTTCCTTCTTGTGACAAATCAGGGGGCTTTTGATTTTTTTTTCCTGCAGGCACACCTGTGGTCATTGTTTCGCAACTGCGTTAAAAAGCCTCAAGATGTGTTCTTTAGGATGAAACAAAATTTCCTTCTTCGTGCAGTAGTAGCTAAAGCTGTTAAGACCACAAATTAAAAGCAATATTCCTCAATTTTTACAACAGTGCATGTATGCACACACACACCGTAAATGGTAATTAATCAGTTTTCAGCAGCAATCACAAGGAGATTCTAGGCAATGGTTTTGGAGTTTTTTTACCGTGTTTACTTGTGGTGCACTACATCAAAAATAAAGGCAACGATATTATTTATTGAGTAATAAGATAAGTTTGAAAAAGGTAGCACGTTTTTACGGTTCAAGTGCCCCCTATAAGAAAAGTACTGGTATTGTTTTTATTCTCACCATTTAACACTCCTTACGTAACTCTGCAAAAATATCCATTTCTTTCCAAAGTCTGTCGACAAGTAGGCCTACAGCAAGAGGAAATGTTTCACCATAAAAATCAGTAAAGTAACTTGTTATATAAAATCAAGACGTCACTTGTATTAATTATCCTACTTATCACAATCAATCAGTAATCATGCCATAGCCTGGCGCAGTCATATAAAACACATGTAATATATTATAATAGAATTAATCTCAATAAAACCTAGTCAAGATCAGTTTGGTGTAAAGCTTAAAATTAAGGCAGATTTTCACTAGCGACAGAGTCATAGAGTCGGAAGCAAGAGTACTTACAATGCAAGAGTGCTTACAACTTAACCTAGTAATCCAAACAACAAAGACGTACAACTGTACATGTAAGCGGACTGATAAGCTTGAAAGAATCGTAGTTGCAAGGGTTAGAACATTTTCCACTTTCTTTCAATTTCTCTTTCAACTCTGTTGCTTACAACCAGTGAAAACAGCATCCTTGCAATCACTTGTTCTTGTGCTTCGTCACTGGTTTATTCCTCCACTTCTGCTTGCGAATCTGACTGTGATTTTCTTTTGATTGTAATACAGGGAGTCGGAATCTGAAGAATTGTTTATGGCTCTGACATTTGATTTTCACCTTAACATTAACATTGTTAGTACTCTTCTGATTACAACTCGACTCCCAACTCTGTTGCTGGTGAAAACCAGCCTTTACGGGGTTTTACAAATTCTAGAGTAAATTAATGAACATTAATTTATTACATACACTGCATTAGAGCAGTTTTCAATTGAAAGTCGTAAAGCCAGTAGCAACTGAAAGTAATTACTCTGACCAATCACAGCAGGTGCAAACAGTGCAAGGAGCCAATCAAAAGTCGTTGGAATCCCATGTAATTTGCTCAAAGCTTAGGGAAAAATAGCGTGGGAAAAATCTCATGGGCAAGTCGCGATTGGTTTTGGTTTACCTTCTCATTGTCTGATAAACTGGCACAAGATTTTTAGGCCAATCAGAAAGCCCAGCAATCGCAATCGTGTAATTACTTTCAACATTCATTCGAAAACTGCTCTAATAGACTTGGCAATTCAGAGTAAACTACATGTAAGTCTTCTTTCCAGAGACTCTTTTCTCACCTGCCCATTCATAACACCTCTTGCCAAAATCCAATCCTCTTGATATGGATGGAAGAGAAGCAGACCTGTGACCTGAAAAGGAAGTTCATGCTTGGTCCAGCTTTGTCCACCATCATCTGTCCTCACAATTCCTGAATGTGTCATTGAAAAAAATGGGTTGCTATATGATACAAGAATGACCTAGCAATGAAGACAAGAAGACAGTGATCATTAATACCAAAAATTTAATACTAACAATAACAGCATCATGACCACTTCATAGAAACATCCATTTTCATGTGTGCACCTCTTACAAGACATTAATTAGACAAACCCGGAATGACTTAGTTAATAATCAACTGGTAGAGAAAGGTACACAATCTTATGTTACATGTAAATCCTCTTCGAGCCAGGAGTTATTTCTTCAAAAATCTGAGTTGTTTCATCTTGAAAGTTACATTGTACAGTACACACCAACCTCTTTGAGCCATGATTGAATCAAAATAATAAAACCCATGGGCTTTTGTCCACCACTTTAAACACAGGTTTACCTTTTATTGAAATATCTTCTACTGACTCATGCTACACATTTGCACCATTACCAGGTGCCATGCTACAACATTAAAAGAATTACAGCCGAAAGACAGGAATGCCTACACCCAACCACTGAAAACAATAATGATGATGATGACGACGATGATCATGATGATCAAGGTTATTTAGAGAGGGTGACACTTGACAGTTTCAACAACTGATAAAATAGGCCATTTCCATGATGGCGCAATTCTTATTACAAAGACCAGAATGCATTGAGTAGCTTCTATTGTCAGGCAAATTTTAACAATAAATTGTCTCGTTATTCCCCGAAGAGTAAAAAAATCTGCGTAAGAAAGTAATTTTACAAAGCATCCTGGTCTTGGTAGTAAAGTGACACCATCACTGCAAACGGCCTATTGTGACCCTGTTAGTTTTACAGTCATGTAGATCAAATTGGACTTTGAAAACCCTGGTTTGTGAGGAGAGGGGAAAACAGGAGTACCCAGCCAAGAAAAACTGCCACTATGCCATCCCTGCTCCCCCATATTTCATGAGTACACAAAATTAATGTGACCATCCTTCTTGTGCTCTTTTCTAGTTTTAAAATGTACAACAAACCTTGTTGGGATTGACAGGACTCTTCATAATACCACCATCCTTTCTTATATGGGTGTCAAACACTTCACCATTTATACGACTAAATGAAGCCCCAGAGTTCTCACTATCAATTGGAAGCAAAACAGGTAGACTGTACTCATTCAAAACTTAAATAAACAAAGAACTTGTCATTATTTATACTCAAAACAGGTCAAGAGTTCCTGGCATGAGCGCTCCTGAAGTGGATTAATACGTTCATTATTGCAGATTTTACTTCATTAATCATTTGAATAATCTGGTGCATTAACACAAAAAAAATTTCAGACAAATTTCATTTCAGACAAAAAAGTGTCCAAAAATAAATCCGCCTGAAATATTTTAGAGTCCAAATTTTTTTGCATCTGAGATTTTTAGGTTGGTCAAATGATTAGCCATCATCTTGACCGTCAATCGTACTAGCTACAGGTACTACAGCTTTGTCATCACCTTGTATGTATTATGAACTAAACAGTTCAAGACTTGTTGATTATTATGACATTGTTCCATGCTTTGCAATAAATCATTGCATCAAATATAATGAATAGAAGAATAAGGCGTATGGAGCAATAGTAACTACAAAAAGTGTCCGAAATTTTTGTCCAAAATTTGTCCGAAATGCACAAAAGTGTCTGAAAATAAACCACCAGAAAATCAATCATCCTAACTTTTTATGTCCAAATATTTTTTGATGTTAGTCTGCTCAGATGAATAACTCAAACTTCAAATCAAGCCTCAATTCAAAATGCCAATTTTGATTGGATTATTGCTGGCTTCTGGTGCCAGGTTAGCGTGAGAATTTGACAGGTTTACTAATCTGCATAATCTGTATAACAATGACAATTTTTGCCTTTTTTAAAAATCCATTTCTTAACTATTATGGGACCTCCAGAACATACATTGTTTCTTCGAATTTAAGTACTCTGCCAAAGATCAAATCAAGGTAGTTGTGACCAGAGAAGAAGGTCAAATTGAAGAGAAAAAAAAAGGAAATGACCGTTTAGACAGATTATGCAAATTAGTACACCAGGCAAATTCTCGCACTGGCCTGGCACCAGAAACCAGCAATAATGTAATCAAAATTGGCATTTTGAATTGAGGTTTGTTTTGAATTTTGAATTATTCATGATTAATGAAATCAAATTTGCAGTAGTGAACGGATTAACCCACTCCTGTCAACGCGTGACCTGTTTTGACTGTAAAATGGTGATCATGGGCCACCATGTAAGCAATAAATGGTGTTTGCATTCTGCATATCATACACTGTATGCACTTAAATTAATGAAGATATTAGTATAAGGCATAATTATGCATAATGCATCACAGCAGCCATGTTAATTGGTGTTCCCAGTAACAAAAACAGTCACCACATTGGTATCCCAAATTAATCAATTGCAAGAGTTGAACTCTACTTCTATGCAGGACTTCCCAGTCCTGGAAAAATCTTTTTCAAAAAAGATCTTTTTTATTTTTTTCCATGACCCATATAAACCCTGCTTCCTGATTTGCCTAGAACACACCACTAAGGCATTCCAGTAAATTAAGTAAACCACTACTTAAAACCTGCAGTAATGATACCTTTTATACAGAACTGATTGCCGTGAAATGAGAAGAAACTCTGTTGTTGCCAAAAGAAGCAATGCCTGAAAGCAAGAAGTAAGTTAACAGTCAATATTTTTATGTTTGAAGAGACTTTACGTTGTCAAAAACAACACTATGCTGCATGTTTGCTATTAAGTACAACACTACATGTAAACTAACTAGTGTTGGGAACCAGCTGAGATTTCCTAAACATCATAAATAATTGAATTGACCCAACAAATCAATCATCGAGCCTATTAATTACTAACAAGAGGTTACAGGTAGCCTATACTCTGGTCTTCGTTTTATTGGATTTCAGGTTCAAAGGTCAAAAACTGATGGTGTTTCAATTCTGACTTGCACAGAATTGTCATTATCTTTTTAGTACAAAACTGATAAGAAATAGTAGGCGGCCATGACAGTGGGTACGCAACAGTCTGAGGGATAGAGGTGAGAGCCTCCAGGGCAGTCTGACCAGGAAAAATCTCCAAAGCAAGACAGACTGTGTTTATGACCTTTCAACATAGTTCTGTTATATTATGTACATCTACTCGGTACTGAGGGACAAAATTACTGTTCTGCTGTTGTTCTTTCACTATCCAATTATTGGTCATCCAGCCTTTAGCAATGTCTGCTTCTTCCCCAGTGAGAAGTTAATATAATTTTGCTCTCCAATTCATTTTAACTTACAAATAATTCTGCTAGTACTCGACAATTTACGTCAATATAATTAAAGATCAGCGGAATAGACCAGCTCAAAAACATTCCTAATACAAACTTTAAGATGCCAGAGCTCATATAACTGTTCAAACATACTACCTGCCATAGCCTGTATGTTAATATGATCAGCTGAGTAAATTATGAAGCCTTTATTGTTCACTGTGATTGACATCTTCAGGCTTGAAACGAAAACTGGTTGCATTTTACTGTCAGTAGAAATTTCTGAGCAGACTGTTGTTTTAGTTTTAATGATTATTCTGACCTACAGGTACCGGACACCAGTACTGGCCAAATTGTTGTCCTTAGAGAGATTTAGCATTGTGTTTACAGCAAACGGCAAACGGCAGGCAGCTGCTTGTCATAAAACCATGAATATTCTCTTATTCTAGCTTATTTCTCTGTTTTTAGTACTTGCTTTGATAGCTGTGGCTAACAGGCAAAATATATGCTAAAATCAAGTAAATTTCATGAGTTTTTGGTAAACAGCAAATTTTAGTCTGACGTTTGCCGTTTGCCATATAATATTTTAATTATAAACGTGATGCTAAATTTCTCTATTTTCTTTTGTTAGGTTGCCTTGTCATCCTTTGACAAGAATAATCAGCTGAATTAAACATGCATCTTGTGAAACGGAAGGACTCCCATTTCAATTTTGTGGAACACATAACAGCATTTCTCACACACTGAATGCCATTTGTCTGCCACACGACAATGCAACAGCACTTTATTGACATTTTCTAGCCACATCACAACAAAAACAGAATTGGAGTCAACAACACGAAAAAGCTACCCAAACGTAGATACACTTCTATATACTTTAGGCAAGAACTCGCTTAGGGGTAGGAGGGTGGGAAAACTGTTGTGCTGTCCGGCAAGAAAAGAACAACTGAATCACATGACCGAGCGTGAAACTGACGTCCTGACTTGTACCCAGGTTCCCCCATTCAGTGTGAGAGAACTCTGTTTCCTGCCTCTTTCGCAAGCTCAGCAGGCAGGAAAAACATTTCTTATTTATATACTTCACATCATTTCACTCCTCACGGGAGATATGAACTCACTAAATTGACCTCGCTCCCAATGTGTGGCTTCATAGCTCAATTGGTAGAGCATCGCACCGGTATCGCGGAGGTCACGGGTTCGAATCCTGTTGAAGCGCTGATTTTTTCAGGCTTCTCCTTTCCAATTGCTTAAATTGGAAAATTAACTGCGATGATCATTCTTCACTTTCATTTCTTATTTTCCCCACAAAACAGGCATCAAATTTTAGGATGAACAAATTTGCCATGTCCTCATTTTAAATATTCCTCTCTATGTATGTTGCATTGAGAAAAGCTGATAAACAAATTAAAATTCTTTTACAGCATCCTGGGATCCATAGCAATATTCTCATTAAATTTAAATTGTGTGAAAATGTTCAAAACAAAAGCACCTGCAGAAAGGAATTTGCTAAGATGTTATAAACGAAAAGTTCTGCATTGCGTCCCGGAGTTTTAGGTTGTTTACAGCAGCGATTAGCTTTGTGACTTTCCGTTCAATGAAGCTGAATCAATGCTTAGATCAACGTTTAAATCTAGAGCTACAAAATATGAGAATACCAAATTAATATGAATACTGTACCCTTGCTTCGCCCGTATTCCTCTTTCCGATCCAGGCCATAGAGATGCTAAGTTTTGTCTCGTTCACAAAATTCCACTGCAAAATCAAACAAAATGAACAACGGCTAGACTCACGTAAACAACAACGAAAACCGAGTGGCGTATATAAATATAAGCTTAAATAAACGCATGCATGCAAATTAAGCACACAAGTTTATATGTGAACTGACTTACAAAACGCTTGTGTATTTCATGGCCTTCTTCGTCGGCAGGATTCATACAGGACCCCTTTTCTTGTTTGGCGTCGACAGAATTCGGGTCGCCTTCCACAGCAGCGCGGCGCGAACGACGTTTGGCCAGACCAGACATCTTTGCCTTACTTGGCAAATTGAACTTCAGCACGTCATTCCCTGGTTTTTGCCTGATATAAATCTCGACGCAACATACGGAAGAGCAACA
>BLFK01000190.1:422409-427081 GCA_014634185.1 Astreopora myriophthalma
TAATATAATCCCCATCGCTCCCTAGTTAGCCTAATGGATCACGCGCCCGTTATCTGCATAGAAATTTAGGAAAATGATATCGTTACCCATTGTAATGAACAATGTAAGATGGCGGCCAAACTCTCAAACTATCAGTAGAAATCGAGTCAGTTTTTATTTGCTGTTGGAACTGGGTAGCTTAACTCGGAACAAGAATCATATGCTGTTTGATTTCACTTCACTCTCATAACGGACGCCACGAAGACGCCCTATAAAGGAATAGCTCCGCCCTGTGCGAATTGGCTCATCAACCAAAATGGCGGCCAACAGTCAAAATAGAGACGGATCTGGTACATGTAGCCGGAGAGTATATTTACACGACAGTAAAAATGACTGATCTGATGGCAAGAGCAAGAGAGGGAAACTTGTAAAATATTACTGACTGATTTCTCGCAAGGAGACATTTATTGCACAAATGTCCACAATCTTCTGTACGCATCCACGATTGGGCAAATGATGCTTACACGGTGGTATCTAAGGTTAGCATTCGTTCAGAGATTAAAACGACCTTGGACACCTCCTGACAATTACACGACGGAATATTTTCCATCGAATCTTTTCCATGAGACATGCGTACCGTTATCAAGAACCCTATAAATTAGCCAGAAAACTGACTGAAGAGAGCTCCTGTTCAGCGAGAAACAGCATTTCTGATCTTACGGTCTTAGATCTAGACACCGATTTCAAACGCTCAGCTTTCAGTTACTGTTATGGGTAACTCTATTTGAATACTTTAAAAAAATGGGAGTTTTCAGCAGCTTGCCTCGTTGGTCTAGTGGTAATTGGCAAGAAGAAGAAGAGATTGACCCGGGATCGACGCGTTTACACTTCT
This sequence comes from Astreopora myriophthalma, assembly GCA_014634185.1. Classification (NCBI taxonomy): domain Eukaryota; kingdom Metazoa; phylum Cnidaria; class Anthozoa; order Scleractinia; family Acroporidae; genus Astreopora; species Astreopora myriophthalma. The sequence goes on from BLFK01000190.1 coordinate 423,281, forward strand.
GAACATTTTCATCTTCAGTCAAAAGTTCATTTCATGTCACGTAATTGTCAGGATGTGTCCAAGCTCATTTTGATCTCTGTGAACGAGTGATAACCGGTACCTAAACTACCGCTCCGTTTATAGCGCGTCTTTGTGTTACTTAACTACACCAAAACTTAGTCCCTGTGGTTCTTCAATCATTTTTTCCTAAGACGGACACTTTGCAGCAGCCAACGGACAACTGACAATATATTACAGTAAAAAAACTATGACCTTACAACAGAAACCGAATGTTTGTATGACATTTGCACGTTGGCGTTACGATAACAACGACGATGACAATAATATGGTGCTGCTCACGATCTTAGGGAGAGTGAACTCCAATATAATTATAACTCTAAAATTAATTTTACAGGATCACTTATGCCGTGCTTTCTTTGTAATATTATTTTGCGCATCATATTCTCCATGAGATTATATATTTGACAAGATGTATTGAGATTTGACAAAAATGGTCACGCTTGTTTGAAACAAAATTTGCTAACAGAATCTAAGGTACAAAATTTGAACTGAAAATAAATACCTATAATGTTTTTTTTCCATTTCAATTCAAAGAAATAAAATTTTCAGAATGTTAAGCTACATGTGCAAAACAGCACTGGTTGACCAACTTAACGTCAGATCACTGGTTGCCGCAAACGGGTTTTTAAAGGTGGTATTTTGCCGCAATCAGTATAGTTCCTTCCCCTGATTGGTCGCGAAATGTATAGATCGTTTTCACTCCCGTGACCAGCGGCCATATTGATTTACTCAAACAATAGGACATATTTGCATAAAAATGGAGTTTAATTCCCCGAGGACTGTTTTGGGACGCCAAAATGGCCGCCATTTCTTTATTTAGGTACACCAATATGGCCGCCATGACGTCATTTGAAAACGATCTATAAGGGTTGTGACTACAATGTATCCGCCAAAATCAGGTTGGACACTTTATGATGAATACATGGCAAGGCGATTACTAATCTAGCTTAGAGGGCAATACGTGCCTTAAAAATTTCTGATTCTTTCAACGTCACCTCACCAGACTAGCGGTACAGTTAACAGACAGTGTGCTTCTTGCCCGTGTTCGACGCACCGATATTTGAGTTTTTTTCTGTCTTTCTTTTGAACTGTGAAGTTAAGGCACACTTCATAAGATTTCGAGTGAAACGAAAACTTGATTTTGGAGTCATCGTTCTCTCTTATGTATTCTTCATAAAGTGTCCAACCTGATTTTGGCGGATCCATTTTAGTCACAACCGATCTAGGAGGGTGAACAAATCAACAAATCGGCGCTGAGCATGTGCAAAAAGTACTAGTCCCTAACCTCTCTTCACTGCGAAACATCCTTAAAGAAGGGGTGGAAGGTAGTAAAAATGACATTTTTTTCATAGTTCAAAAATGATCAACCGTCGTGTAAACGCCAACATAAAACCTTTTACTGTTTATGTAAGTATAAAAAAAAGAAAGAAAAAACGCTATGGATGAAAATTGATTGAAAGTGCGTCATAGTTTCGATAGCATTTCAAATTTCAAAAGGTTCTAATTCTGTATTTTGCGGATCTTTATCCATCGACACTATTTTGGACATTCAAGTGTTTGCAGTTTGTGTTTGACCTTTCTATGGTATATGGTCACGACTCGTTGACCTTGAAACCCTTAGCTTTTTAAGAGAAAACACACGGCCGAGAATGATAAGCAACTTTCCACAGAAAGAATATAGCAATACTAGCTAACTATTTAAGGTACTAAGTAGCCTGCGAGAGTGCTCTCCATTTGGGGATGTCAGGCCCAAACAAGGCGAGCGGCCCGGCGCCTTGCTCTACCGTCTCCTCTCCCAACGCTTTCCAATCGGGGATTTCGATCCCGCACCAACGAAGCGAGCGGCCCGCCTCTCGCTTTCGTGTGCCACTTAAGGCTGGTTTTCACTAGCGACGGAGTTGGAGTCCGAGTCGTAATCGGAGCAGTACAGCGTTACGATCTGGTGAAAATCAAACATCGGAGTCGTAGGGAATTCTTTTGATTACCGCTCCGACTCCGTCGATTACGATCAAATGAAAACCATCCTGTCGGAGTAACAAGCAGAAGCGGAGGTATAAACCAATCACAACGCATAAGAATGAGCATTATTATTGGGTTATTCCTCCGCTTCTGCTTGCGACTCCGACAACGCAGCTTTCACTTGATCGTAAGCGACGTAGTCGGAAGCGGAGTCGGAAGAAAATGGAACCGTTCTGATCTTTGCGACTCCGATCCTGTCGAGCTTACCGACGACTCCGCTTACGGCTCCGATGTTTGGTTTTCACTCGGTCGTAACCGCTCTTACGACTCCGACTCCGACGCTAGTGAAGATCAACCTTTACATGGCATCTTGTGAAATTGTGAGCTGGCTCGAAAGTTTGGTAGTCTCCCCCTTTAACAACGTTACCAACACACCGTACGGAGCGGAAACATTAAATTTCTAAATAGGTTTTACATACGACAGTAGAAAAATGTTAGGCCGGTGTTTTCAGGTTTTCCTGTTGCCACTTTCATAAAATCAGAGGTAAAAAAATGTCTTTCTCAGCCTTTTGCTCTAGATTCACTTGATTTCATGAAACTAACTCGACATAGAAATGCTGCAAATAATAACAAGGGCCGAGCTGTTTGGAGAAGGTTAACGGTAAGCCAGGAGAAATATCACGACAACCTCTAAGCTTTTCAAATAATCAGCCTTGATCGAGGGTTAGCGCCAACCTTTCTTCGAACAACTCGGCTAAGGCGTCACAGTTCCCCTTTAATATTTAACATCTGTTGTGAAGGGTAGTGAAATACAATAAAGTTGCGGAACATTTTAACTGCAGAGGCGCAACAGAATCAATGTCTACGATACATTTCTGACTTGTATCAGCGCTCCAGATGCAGGTAAGAGTGAGGGTATAGGCAGGAGCCTAAAACCCGGTTGCGTACAACTTCAATAATTATATTGATTTTGTGTCACGGGGTTTCCACAGACCGAGCTATTTTTAGATTGACTTTCCCGCGAATTCAATCTCCCACAGGAGCCTTGGTCTCCCACAGGAACCTTGCTAGCCAATCATAAGCCTTGAATAATTAACTGTTTGGACGCGAACTTTTCGCGGGAAAAACGTCTAAAAATAGATCGGTCTGCAAAAATGCCGTGACATACATGTAGCCCTAGTATGGGAGTTGTACCCTCCCGGGTTACGTGCTCCTGGTATAAGGAAAAAAAACAGGGGGGGGGGGGGTTAAAGGTTAGGGCGAGTTGCTCGAAGCATAGTTAAATGCTAACCATCGGTCCAGTCCTATCAACATCTACGACTTGTCATGGTATTTATCCCCGGTTAGCGCCGACCTTTCTTACAGCAACTTGGCCCGGGTCATATTCCACTGATCACGTCACAGCTCAAATGTGTTACGGATAAATAAACAAGCCCCCAACGGTTTCCTTTTGATCTAAAATAACCTTTTGGATAGTGATTAGGGCGGGAGGCAGTGTTAAGCTGGTTTATGCAGAAACATAGCGACCTGTGGAACCCGAACTGTACCTTGAGAGGTGTTTAAGTCTGGTATTAGTCAGAGATTTAGCTTCACGTTTACGGTCAACGCCAAACGGCAAACGTCAGGCTGATGTTTGTATTAAAACGCAGAGACGTCTCTTCAGTCGAGCTCATTTCTCTCTTTTTTGGTGTTTGCTCGATAGCTGTGGACAGCAGGCCGGAGATAAGCGCAAACCAACGAAGTTTCGTTGTGCTATTTTTTTTTTTGGGGGGGGGGGGGGGA
>BLFK01000190.1:430388-452888 GCA_014634185.1 Astreopora myriophthalma
TAGGACACGACTTACCATACTCGCCAAATCTCAGTGAATCCCACTGATGAATTCTGACCACAACTTGCATGAACCGCAGACAAAGGTAAATGACAATCAAACCAAGTGTGGAATCCAACAGAAAATTGATCAAGTACCTTCAAACACGAAGAGAATAATTTATTAATCCACAAAAACTACACTGTATGGTGAGACTGCAGTATTATACAGTCAAGTAATATTAAATAAAATAAATAATAATTTATATTGGAATATTTAATGTTAGTAGTGTCACCCCCACAGCATGGCTCTGTTTGTCCACAGATCAGAATCTAGCTGGAATTGGAATTTGGAACAACGAGTTTTTGGAGGAGAGGGGAAGACTGGTCCAGGAGTACTTGGAGAAAAACCTCTCACAGCAGAATAGAAAAGCAACAAAAAATTAATTAAACGACACAATATTGACGCTGAGTCCAGGAAATTAATCCAGGCCACATTGGTGGGTCAAGTGCAGGGCTCCCACAACCGCACCACCCGTTCTGCCTAAGGTTGTAATAAGTCAAAAAATGTCTTAATTCCTCCCCATTCTACTCCTGCTGCCAGATCCTAATTCACAAAGTTGTTTTGGCATCTGCAAACTTATCTTCACTCAAATCTGTACATGTAAGCCTACACTTGTACAGCAGATAGACGGATCAATATTACACACTGTAGGTGCAGTTCAGTGCGTAACTAGCCCATGTGAGAAAGTCTTCCTTGAGATGTGTAACACAAGATTAGTATGTGTATCCAGAAAGTTACATTTTCAATGCCACCCACGAAAACAAGATCTGGCAAAAGTCCTTCCTAATTGCTCCCTCCCAAAACCCTCGCACTTTTGTTTAACAAAAATTGATATTAATGCTTCTTGGGATACATGCCAAAATGTGATCACATTTTGAGTACAGCTGTAAATATACAGAGGGTAACAAGTGAGTTTACATACCAAGTACATGGATCTCCTCTAAAAAGACCAGCTAACAATATGTTGGCAAAGTGAACCAGCATCGCACCAACAGCTTGCTTAGAAGTGTCAAAAAACCTATGAAAGAAAAATAAGGGGTCCTGTGATCGATTCGGCTTTTGTAACTGGTTTCCAATGTACACTTTTTCAGACCAACAATTTGTTTTCTGAACCGGTACTCTTTTAAACCTTTCACAACTCTCAACCAAAGAGGGCAAGAAATGAGACCATTGCCAGTTACTGTAAAAAATGTTGCACCAGGAAACTTACCAAATGCGGACTGGCCTTCTATCTGAAAGTGGCTCTCGCAATCTTTTCACTGCAAATACGGGACATTATTAACACAGGGTACCAACAATGGATGTAAAGTAATCATTACAGAAAATGAGAGCAGTTTTCAATTGAGTGTTGAACGTTATACTATGTGTCACTTTTGTTTTCGTGTTTAGCATACTTGCTCGGAATTCTGATTGACTGGTGAAACTAGTGAATCGATTTCTGGCTGGCTGAAGGACGTATTTCCTTCGGAACATGATTGGCTTTCCTTTGGTTTTGGTCTTACAACGAATTGATCACATATCCACAGTTCAAATATGTGAAAAATTTCACATATTCTCTTTGGTTGCATCTCTGATATGCCTTGATGTGACTGCGTGATGCAGTTAGCGAGGTGTTGTCGCCAATATGCCTTAACGTGACTGCGCGATGCAGTTAAGAGTCATGTATGGTTACTGAAAAATTGGACTACGTGACTGTGTGATGCAGTCGTAGTCTATACCCACATTTCACCCTTGCTCACCACAGAGTCTCCAGTAGCTCAGTGGTTAGAGCATCTGTACTAAATCTTGGAGGGTCATGGGTTCGAATCCCATTTGGGGCTCGGATTTTTCCGAGTTACCATTTGAAGATGCATAATATCTTTCATGTATTTCTCACATTACTCGCTTGGGTCATTTTGGTTTTACGATCCCTAATCGAAAACGGCTCTAGGAAAAAAAATACTTCCAAATTACACAAACATTACTTACTATATAATATTATCCTGGTTCTCAATAGCTGGTGTGCAAATTTGTGTTAATTTTACGGCACTGCTATATGCGAGAACCCAAAAATGCACAGAAAAATAACAATCAGCAACGCTTACTTAAATATGTAAGCTGCGAAGAATAACAACCACATCGTTGACAAGTTAGCTTTTAGTGTAATGGAGTGAACGGTTTGTATACTGTTCATGATCACCGTCGATCGACTCCTCGATGGTCAAACCAAAGAATTCAGTTTCGTTATCACAGAATTAACTCAAATGTTGGAATTCTTAATACGCTTCCTGTCATCCATGGGACAGGTGTTCGCGATTGAGAGGCAAGAAATCGAAAGGATTGTATGGCAACCATTCGGGTTCCCAAGCACGGAGATAAATTTAATGTATTTTTTTTTCAGCTCATATCTTTTTACTGAAATCCAAATCATCGCTTTAACAACCAGAATCCCGGGTAATGCCCGTTATATGCAAAATACACAGTACCTAAACACGGAACTAACGCGATCGATAATTTCACAAGTGTGAGCTAACGAGTTTTCCTCCTGTCGTGTAATCAGTCGATTTCAAATTCCGTAAGGCTTGCGAGTCAAAGAGAAGTTTCCGCGAAAATGTACATAATCGTTTCCCATTTTACATCAATAATTAAACTTTACTCACAAATAAGAGTACTGAACGCCCCAGCCGCTAAAATCCCTTGAATGAGAAGACCAAAGTGATCGTTAAGCTGGCAGTTCCGCACGCTCGAAGCCATGTTTGTCGTGAGGGCAAGTTTCGTCGCTTCCAAATCACGCGACGAATCGGACGTAGCCGATGAGAAGTTCAGATTCATTGATTAATCGTTAGCCTCTCTCAACCGCAGAGGCGACTGAAAGCGGCTCTCGGGAAATTTGACAATAATATCGGCCACTAAAAAACAGGTCCTCTTGTCTTAAAACTACCTCGCCAACATAATTCATACAGCTGAGGACCCGCGCCCAATGTCATTTCCCCGGTGTACCCGGGGGCAAACTGTTTGCCCCCGGGTACACCGGCGATGTTTGAAACATCGCAAATATTTCAGGGCTGGTTGGGTCTGCGCTGAACTGCGACAAATACCATGACAATCGGACTCAACCAAGGGTATACGCTAGCCCTGTTCAAACAATTCGGCCCACATTTTTGACTGTCCGCGTTGCTCTTCCCGCATCCCGCGGGATTCCAGGGGTGCAATCAGTTGAAACAAGTCCTCTTCGTATCCTTTTCCAGCTGTTTATTGGAGTACAAAGGCAACAAACAACCCACCTTGCACCTCATTCCTTTTACCAGGATTCTTCAGGGAAAGACACCAACGAGAGCTCGAGAATGGGTGAAAACGGGGCCGTTCTCTAAGGATAGACTACTAGTTAAGCAAAAGCGTTTTTCAACCACAGATGACAACCGGAAGTGGTCTTTTCGAATTCTTGGACAGTGGTTTCGCCCAAATTTTCGAATAAACAATATCTGTAAGAGTAAACACGCTGAGCAGTAAAAATGTGCCAGCATCAAGGAAAAGGCTTCACTTCCGCTTGACGTCCATCGCTCAAAAACGCTTGTGCATAAGCTCCCTAACAGGGGTAACAGGCTACAGGAAGTGGTGAGAATGAAGTCGAGGTCGAGCTGGGCCCCTCTTTAAAGAGGGAATCGTTTGCGTACAGGCTTGCATACAGGCTTGGCTTGTAATAAAAACACTACAGGCACAACATTTTATAAATATTCTATATTTGAACTGATATACTAACGTGAGTGATGTTTGTAATACTAGTATTATATTAACATTATATCCGATTGTGCAAGTCGTTTTTGAGAACGTATCTGAATATTACGCTCGCGGATTATACCCTAAAAATGTACTCTTACAATCGATCTGTCAGTGCGTACTAATCTCTCCGTTATCGATGCGCTCTGTGACACAATTGCCATCTACAATCCAAGCTACTACGGGCGGTTCAGTATCGAGTTGTTCTCACGACACTTTCCGAACACCGAAGATCTCGTAGTTTTCCGCTCAGCGGGTGAACACCACACAGTCCTCAGCACGGAAATAATCCAAGCGACCTGCGCAAACACTCAGGGACTGGGAACAACTAGGCAGTAAGACCGGCTTTTCACAGTTTCTACGCTATAAAATGATTTATCAGTCAAAAACTGATTCAGGAAATGGCTACGGTGTAAAGTAACAAAGAGACGAATACTAAAAGACTGAAGGGCTTTGCGCTAACAAACTGTCCTCCGGCCACACTTGCGATAGTAGGGATTCCTGTAACACGCTGAGTGATTGGTTTCAGGGTATTCTCAGGGTCCTTAGAATTCCGCGGGATTCTTTCTCCACTTTCTGGTGACTTTTCTGTGAGAGGAGGGTCAGTTAAGAGGGAGCAAAAGGGGTTGAAGCTGTCGTAAATGAAGTCCACCTGATCGAGTAATTCTGGAGTAACTGTGCACAAGTTTAGCGAGGCATTTTTGGCGCAACGCTTTGCTTCTGCGTATTTCCTGCAAAAGAAATTAAACCAGAATACGAAACAGTCATACTTACTGTTGTGAATCAGTTTTTTGTATATATTTGTTTAGTTTGGCCGCGCGGGGATTGGGCAGCGCAGGGCTTGGACTCCCCGGAGGGCGTTTTTTGGCGGACTTGAGATTTTTGTTGTAAAACGGTAGTTCGTTGCGTTTGAATAAAAAGTTGAGAAAACACACTTACAAAGAAAACCTTCAGAGGATGCATGCATGTTCGACACGTGCACTTAATTAGCTGCTTAGGAGATTAAAATAATAAACCTTTAACGGTCGTCTTTTGGTCGGCGTTTACTGGCAGAACACATGTCAAGTTCAAAGTATTATTGGGGCTTAAATTTTATTTTTCAAATCATCGAATTTTTTACCTCGATTCCAACTCTCCGATATCTGTCTTCTAAGACCCCTAATTATACGACAGATTTTTTTTCTTTCTCGTCTAAATTTAACTTCTTAAGCGTATTTTTAAGCAGATAAGTACAACAGGTGCATGGGCGGACCTAGTCATGGTAAATTCATCGAAGAAACGGTAAGTCTAACTCCCTCTTTCAGGCGGTTTCCGCAAGTAGGCCCTTCCCTTAGCAGGCACTAATCTGGGGTCCATTTATCGCCCGAGTGCCGTACTGTACGTAGAATAGGGCCTGCTAATTTGGCCAATCATAGTGTCCATACGTACTATGTAAGAGATATATTAATTTAATGCAATGGACACGTACCGGCAAAGAGTCCTATCCGCTTTATTTTGTTTGTAGGCAGCAACGTAGTTCGATTCGCAAGCCTCCTTTTCAGTAACGTACTTCTTCTCACACTGATTGTGTCGAAGCCGCGGGTAGGAAAGTTGAAAGTTGATGCCGCCACAGTATTTTCGTTCCTGATAAGCTCGGGTGTTGGCAAACCCCTTCTCGATGTTCTTCTTGTCGTAACGGGATGCATTTTTGAAGCAGTACTTTACTATGTTCTTTGCGCAGTTATGAAGCTTGTTCACAAAAGCCCACCTGAAATTAAAGAAATGGAGACAGTTTATTTTATTTTATTTTTTTCCCGATAACAACTCTGGCTTTAATCCCATTAGTTGCACTCCAGAGAAACCGTGTCCGAACCCAATGAAAAGTAGTCTCAACCGAGACTGTTTTCACGCTGTTTACACTTCCGATTTTCGGAATCAGGACAAGGTTTTATTTGGTACGGAATGGAAACGCGTTTACACAGCGCTCTTGAACAACAAAAAGGAGTCCAGGCTACTTCTTTTTCGGGTTTGGGGGCCATGGGGCGCCTAGGGTTCAAAAACCAGAAAAAAAGCTGACCCCGCCGATCCATGTCATGAAAACTTGGTACGGATAGTTTACACGCCAAAAATGTATATCACGCTCTCTTTTAGATATAGAGAGAAATTACTTTTGTATGTCGTTTTTTTAAGGATTATTATTGACTATTACTTGTGCACGCGAGAGGTCAAAGTAAAGATAACTGAGGCTATGCAGGACATTATATATTTGCACAAACCTGCAGGATTTGCTGGAGTCTGTCTGCAGAGTACGCACAAAACTTGACAGGCAAATTCTCGTTGAGATCAAGTACTTTCTCTCTGAGCATGAGCCATATGGTTTAATGGGACTTCTAACTGCAGAAACCAAAAACAATCATTCATTTATTTGTATTCAATTCCAGAACATTATACGTGAGTCTAAATCGGGAAGGGCGGATTCTGTCCGTGCCGTCTCCGGATCATAAATACATTTTTTTCCGTGCAGTCTTATCTTGTTAATCAGACGCTGCCGTGGGAACCGAAGTTTGACAGGCATTTTTTTCCTTCGAAAATTGCAAACTGTTTTTCCTCCTCTTCTCCTTCATGAAAATCAATTTCACTCTTCCGCCACATCTTGATGTCTTTACTTGTCGGTTTCTTCTTACCCATGCAGAAATATAACATAATGGTTTAAAGATGGCCACCATACGGGAAAACGTCGCATTCCCTCTATAAAGGGACTCCATAATACAGAGGTCGAGGGAATGAGGGTGCATTCCGGAATACGAATTCACAGAATGGTCTGTTTATGAGTTCTTTTGGGAGCTATTCCGGTTTTCGGAATATATGGAATAGTATTCCCTTAATTCTGCTCTCGACAGCAGAATGAACGGAATAATTATGCAGAATACCGTTTACTTGGAATACACAGAATATGCGTTCTTTGGGATTATTTTGGTGCCAAGGTCGTGCGCGGCCACCGAAACGTCAGTCTCGGTAGTGTCCAGACTATTCCGAGCGTTAGTTGTCAGGTCACCTCTGAAAGAACCATTCGGAATACGCGTTCTTCTGGACAACCTTAGGCCCTGTCCACACTAATGCGTTTTCGAAAACCTCAGTTTTCTGTTTCTTGAGAACGAATAAAAAGTTTTTCGTCCACACCAGCGTTTTTGCAGCGTTTTCGATCGTCCACACTTGACCCGCACCGAAAACGGATAAGAGAACATCCGTTTTTGTCACCAGGCTCTGCTCGACCTTTCTTTCTCCATATTGCGCATGCTTGAACTGAGTCCACGATGCTTGTCCTTCTCGGTCTAGTCCAAAATCGTCGCCGAGTATACGGCTTTGGACGTGATCTTTGCCCAGTTTGCAAAGGTTCATCGACAAATGATCGCAGGAGATTCTGCCGTTTTCGCAAAATCAATGTATATAAATTAATAAGGCCGCATTTAGCTCCAAACAGGCAATCAAGGTTGAAATCAGGGCAAACAACTTAAATGCCAGATATCCAGCCATGTTGGTTCATAGTTAGTAGAGGAGACCAACCATGGTTGGATAGATTGTTTATGTTTTTTACGCGCAAGTGAAACGCAAGTGACGTAATCGTTTTCGAAAACCTCCCTCGGTTTTCGCCCATCCACCTCAAAGACGAAGAACCTCCGTTTTCAAAAACCTCCACTCTAGAAAGCGTTTTCCAAAACCTCCGTTTTCGCTGACATACACCTCTGTTTTCGATCGTATTAGTGTGGACGGAAGGCTAAAACGCATAAAAAAAGTATGGCGTTTCCAAACGAAAACGCATTAGTGTGGACGGGGCCTTATTCTTGTTATTCCGTTAATCCTAAACCGGAATAGGCAGAATAGTTCCAAAAATAGACAGAATAGTCTCAAAAGAATGCTCCCTTAGAAATGATTTCTGCCTTCGAAGTTTGATTGCATGCCCTAACCAAATGTTTTCTGTGGGGACGGAACCTGCACTTCGGAGGACTTCGGAAATAGTTCGGTCCACGTTAGATTACAATATTTTCATCTACATGTACTAGGAATAATCTTCTTGCCCACTGACCTGTTTTTTTCCGCGTGTCATGGCCATTTGGACAGTGAGGATTATACGAGTCTTGATACAATTTCAATAATTTATCCACCGTATCAGTCTTCTTGCAAAATCTTAGGAACACTCTGGAAATACACTCTTTAGCCTTTGTGAATTTCCTGACAATAGAAAGAAGAATCAACTAGCAATTAAAAAATTCTTATTGTCTCCCAGATTAGCGCGGACAGGTTGGTAGAAGTATTTCTTTTCTCTTGACCTATAACCATAGCCCATGTAAATGTGATACGTTTGAAGAAAGCGTGACTTTAACATAGGGCCGGATGCCGGGTAACTATTCCAGCTCTTGACCTATAATTTAAGAGCTACGATATTTTTTGTCGCGCGCTGAAGTTTAGTGCGTTAATTATAGCTTCTGCACGTGGAGTATCACTAAAAAAGAGTTGTATCAGACATCGATGAGTCTAAAAGTGCTTTTCCTCAATAGTCTGGTGAGTGCATGAGGCTGACAAAAGGCAACGAAACGCTCGAAACATTTGATACCAATTTGTATTCGAGTTTCACTTTATAACGACGCAGAAGAACAATAATTTTCCTAAATTTTTCCTAAAAATTTCTGACTAAAAATTCCTTTCCTAAAAATTTCTGACTAAAAATTTCTTTCCTAAAAATTTCTGACTTTACAGTGACAGAAGCCCACAACCCAGAAGTCTCGACCTGGAATGGAACGCCGCCCATCAGTTTACGGTATTATCTATTTTTAGAATGACTGCTGCTAGATTTGTGCCACGATTTGCTTTTAGCACGAGCAATCTCTCGTGCGGCTCTTGGTTGTGGACCAATGAGACGCATTTTGGTTTTCAGGCCCAATCTGATTGGCTATTATTTGGCGGAACCTCGGCGGGACATCTATTCTAAATTTAGGTAATATCGTAAACTGATGGGCCAAGGCCAAGTGAGACAGATCGAGACTTCTGGGTTATGGACTTCTGACAGCGAGCAGTATAAAATGACGAAGACACAACGCTGCCATGGGTACAAAAATAAATTATCCTTTTACCTGCACAACGACGGACTCCCCATATTGTCCCTGAATTCCTTCTGAAAAGACCCGACGCACTTTTTCACTTTGTAACGTGCTCTCGCTTGACAGTCGGGCAGCTTGGAATTTTTAAACGAATTCAACATCCCATCTTTACAGTAGTAATTCCTTGAGGCGATGATGTTTACAGACCTGTTTATCATCATTGTCAGATTTCGTTTGTCGGTTTTATTCTTGCATTTGTCCACGCTATTTTCAACGCAACCCCTTAATTCTGAGTAAGGACGCCTGTCAAGATCAAACAATGTGATGTTATCACGACGTCGGGAAGTTTTCCCCGAAGTCTGAAGACATTTATGTATCAGGACTGCATGCATCATTCTTTCAACTGATTTATATAGAAATTGAATAAGATAAGTGTCGAGTTTTAGAGTTCGATTCCTGTCTGCTTAATCTTAACATTCAACTTATATTCACACAAGCATCACGTGATCACATCCCCAGTTCACAGATCATACTTACGAAAATATTTATAGTTCATGACAACAACTAATCGCAATATTCATAATCTAATTACATACTACACAATGATCAAAACAGTACAATAAGCTTTAACAATTATTCTTACAAATGCTCCTGATAGAGCTACTGCTAATGCTAATTCCCACTGATACGCCTACAATGATTACTGTTACCAAAGAAATTATCATTTAATCATGTTCTCATAACAGGCGCTTATCAAACGAGCCGAGCCTCTCGCCGGAGACATAGCACCGAGCTAGATGACTCGTCCGATCATCAAGCTGACTTAACGTCCGACTGCGCGCCGAGGAGGCTGCGTATCTTCGTCGGTTTTCATACCTGCAATCTTGCTCAGGGTTCTGCCTTAACTCTGCATAAAATCTGTTGACGCAATTCTGCGCATCCTCTTTAAATGCCTTTTGTGAACAGGAGGAGGCTGAAACCACGCTGAAACAGACTACAGCTACGGAAAAAAACGAAAAATGTAATATTCAGTACCACTGAGACGCAAATAAACACTCATGTTTATTGTAGTGGCAATCACAACCAGTTAACTAACAAGGTTGTTTTGCCGGTACGTCTTTCTGGTCTCCACTGTATTTAATCTGAGTTACAACGACCCAACAATCTGTCTTCCGAGGCTGGGGCCTTGTTTTCGGAAAGTCCCGCGAACTTTTCGGGCCCGACAAGTAATTTGTAAAACTATTGAATCTTTTGATCTTAAGAGCTGGCCTTTTAACACGTTTTTAGGGTAGGGAAATGCAAAATAATTGAGAGGTTTCATGCCTTCAAACGCCTCCCTTTAGAAGATACCGAGGGGAAATTGTGGCACCCGAAAAACGCCCGAAAGATTTCGGGGCTTTCGAGAAACGCCCGCCAGGGCCGCCGGAGTTGTTCGAAGCAGGGTTAATGCTAAACCGGCGTTAATTACCCTGGCATCCTATTGGATTGAAACCCGGAGTTGATGCTAAGGCCTCGGGTAAACCATTAAGCATTGTCGTCCAGCACCGTGTTAATAAAATAAGCATGTTTGATCGTTTAGCCGCCTATCTCAACAACTGAATGCATTTAAGTGGTTTTTCCGCGCTTGATCTAGCTCAAACCGGCTCATCCAATATCTCCTTTTTTTCCCCTCCTTTATTGCGAACAAATATGTGATGGCTCATCCAACCCCAAGACAGCTCGTGCACGATGTTTGATCATTTAGCCGGGTATTAACACTACTTCGACCTACTAGGCCCAGAAAAGTTGTATTTTTCAATATATCAATTGTGTTATTAATGTCGTTTGATTACTTGTGGTAATTGGTCGTTACAGCCCGATTCGGGGACCTTTTTGCGGAAACCGGATGGGCTTCGAAACAAATGATGCACTATTATATCCAGTGACGTGCGCAAATACTAAATATACTCATGGCAAGTTCATTGAGGTGGCTAAAAATAATCGACATTTGTTTATTCATACGCACAAGTTTGAGATTGTTAAACATTCGCGTTACGTCACAGAGGCCATATTTGTGTCCGAATTAACTTTACTGGTCCTGCAGAAATTAAACTCTTTTCTGATGCAAACTCATTCTTTTGTTTCGGTTAAAAGACATAACCGCTGATCGCTCTCTACATATAGCAAAAATTATATTTAATTTTCTCGGCATTACCGCTAGCACTTTACGTATTACTGGTGCACAGCGCAGTCATGTACCTTTAAAACGTATAAGGCAGGGTTCTTTTTCTTTTCCTGTAGTTAAAGATTGCTTAAATTAATCCAAACTTCAAATAGTCCGGCCTTTTAAAGATTAAAATAGTTACCCACCGCGAAAAATAGATAAAGAAATGAAGAACAAAAATATATATATTTCCCGAAGGCTGGTAGCCTCAACTAGTTTAATTATCCACTCTGTTTATTCGAGGTTTTGCTCTCAGCAGACTTGGAAGCAGCGAACCGTTACGGCAAAATCGGTTATCTACCGGCTGTTGCAACTTCTTTGCCACGGTTTTGGCATTACGTATACAACTGTTACAACGAAGTAGAGCCGCATCTATATACTTGATTAGGTTTTAGTTGCTAAACAAATCACTTTTAATCGCATGAACAACCGTCCAGGTCCTCAAAACAAGCCTTACACAGTGCAAAGCTCATTTGAATAAAAGAACAATGCTTTATGAATATTTCATTCTGTGCTGCTTCTGTGCTGAGACATCCTTGAAACGTTTTTAACAGGTCTTCGGACGAAAAAGTGCTTACAAATCATTTTCCGCTTTCAGGTAATAGGTCATTACCAAAATTTCTCGGCCAAAGTAATTAAGTTAGAGTCTTACCTATCATATAAGGCACCTAAATTAGCCATGAATGTTACTTCAAAATGTGTGATACAGAAGTTAAAAAATTCTGGTCAAAACTGTCGACAGATCCGGTTTCCATGAACTAAATTCACAAGTACAGCATTCGTGTTCAATTCAATTTGTTCGGCTGTTGAACACCCCTCATAGATAAAGGGGTGTTGAAAGGAATAAAAATTAGGTGCTCAAGATGAACGGGAACTAATTTCAATACTGAAAATCTAGATTTCCTGATACGGCTATGAACTTCTCTTTCCTTTGAAATAAAAGCAGATCAGTGTACTAATTTTTGGCTGCCTTGAGCAATCCCAATTGCAACGAAGTATAAACAAGCTTTGAATTAATTTCATCTTTGTCACCGAAAATTCGTTTTACCACAAAAAGGTAATTTATCGAGCTCTACTGTAATGACGTTTATCAAGATGTAGACATAATTACGGGGCGAAGAGGATAGAATATCAGCGTACAATATTGAGGTTGAAAAAAGCATTAAATGTGTACGAGTACTTGTGTAATAAATATTCAGCGAGCACTTAACTCAGTACGGACGCAAAGTGCACAGTCAAAGTTTCAGGGTACAAATATTACTACAGCGGCCGGATTCGACCGATTGAACTTAGAACGCTATAAAAACGTTTTCAACGGGATACAATCTACTAGTTCCAGCACAATTCATATAAACGTTACTCACCCAAGCTAAGGAAAACTAAGATTTCGAAACACAGCATTTTGAGTCGTCTTTGCCGCAATTGTAACTCTCGTGTGCAATTGCAATTGCACTTGCACTCTCGTGGCACTGGGTGCGATACACAAGCTTTGTTCTTCTTATAGGTTCATGAGTTAATTTTGGGAAAAACCCGACTTGTAAATGGCTATTTCAATCATAATACAATGTTTTATCAAAGTATAAAAGATGCCGAACACACCCAAACCGTCCACAAAAGAGAGTTTGGCTTAATACTATGGCACGTGATTAAGGGATGTGTTACGGCAGGTCAAGCATTACAACCGCGTCAGATATCGTGTGCTAGTTGACCCTATGAGAACTTGCCATCACCGCAGAGAGCGTCAACTAGTAATCTATTAAATCCTTGCCTTTTTAAGGAGTATTTCACAGTTCTAAGTACTTGCCAGACAGGATAGCTGCTGCGGGTCAGGAGCTAACAAATCGTACATGCAGTTAACTGTGTCTTTTTCAGATTGACATTTGAAACGGACTAAATTTGTTGCATTGCACGTCAAAAGAGTTTCCAACTTGCTCTCCATCTGATTTAAAGGACACCTCGCTCTTTTGAGACAGATGAGAGCACCCTCCCACTCCTGTCCAAAGGAAGTCTTCCGTAGCCATCATTGACGTCAAACGGCTTTCGAAACTGAAATTTTGCTTGCCTCGCCTAAATTACTGCTTTTCGGAAACAAAGAGTTAATCTTAGGTTAGCATTTAAGTTTAGCATTTAAACTAAAAAATTGCAGAAATAGATAGGACTGAGTGTTTAAATTTCTCAATACGTTGTATTCTTTCGGAGTAAGGCACAATTAACACGTTCCTCCAGTTGTTGACTTATATTGACACAAGTGAGTTGTAATTATCGGATAAATTTAAATAGATTGATCTTGTATCAGAAAACCACCTCTACTGTTCACTCTGCGAGCATCTTATTGTATTTAGGGCAAAGGAAACTTACAAACAGTTTTTTTTTTCTCGCAAGGTATTCCACACTCAGTAAAGTTGAATCGATTTAAAACAATGCTCAGTAATTCCCTCGCAACTGTTTACTCCATCAGCTATTTATAAACTCTTGGCTCATGAATTTACTTTGGGACTCAAATGTTCAACAGCCTGTTAACTCCAGCGAGTGATCAAAAGTTTACTGAGGTTTTAATTTCACCCTCTTAAAGTACTCTCAAAAAGTTATTTCAGACCATAGTTAGTAGAGCCGGAGAGACTATGTTCGGACCAAACATAAAGAAAAGTGTTCAAGTCACGATTGAAGAGCAAAAATATTACTGAAAATCTTATTGATTGGTAAATAAACTAAAATCAAAGTTCACGCTAGCTACCCAAACTTCGAACAACTGGGCCCATTTTTGCCATCGGTATCTTGTAAATACGTCTTGCTAAACGAGTGCGAGTTACGTACGCGTTTTAGTTTTTCCACTTCAAGTTATGGCCCGAGTGCGAAGGCCGAGGACCATTAATTGAAGTGGAGAAAAACAAGGTGCCGTAACTTACAGCTGGGATCAAGAAAACGAGGTTAGTAAGATGTTCATTAGATCTCTTGTTAATCGAAATCGAGCTGGAAAGCACATAACGAATCGAAGTCAAGCAGTCCGTGCTGTGAAATACGGACTGCTAAAAAACAGTCAGACTAGCGTACATGCACGTCTCAGTGTCTGAGAGATAATTTTATAATAGTTGAATTTATCCATTCCTGTTGCGTCAATTTGAGTTGGGCTTCGACTTCCAGTCCTTGGATGACCGTCGAGGCTACTTCGGTTGTTTTTTGTTTTTTCCTGGTTGAGTTGAAGAGCACGTCCCATTCACTTCCGCGAAGCCGATTCGCTTTTCAAACACGCGTCCCTATCCGGTTACAAAGTCGTAATACTTCCGGTTTTTAATCTATGATCACACTGATGGAAGGGACGGGACGTGAGCGTCGGAAAAGAAATAACTAGTCGATTTACAGCATTTGCACAATGGGTGCCAACACGAACCTATTAAAAGACGAAATTCTATTTACCTTAAGGTATCAACCTAGAAGTGTTTTTAATTTGATCATAACAGTTATCAATAAGGTGTTAAGAATCTATCAGAAGGAGAAGTATATAAAGATGTTAAATGATGATTAAATAAAAGTACCGAAGGTTAATCGGAGGAAAACCCATCATGTTCAGTGCCAGGATTCGGCCTGCGAATACAGCCGCCCTTCGTCGCTCACCACGGCTGTATTCGCAGTCTACGCCGGGATTAACAACGGCTTTTGTATTCAGAGATATAACTGGCACAAAGCAGTATAAACTGAGAAACAATATCGATGATTTTTAACTACTGAACTAACCTTAAAGGAGTAGGAGGATAAAAGATACATTCAGTTCAACGCCAACGAACAAAGCGTTAAGTATTCGTACTCACCGAGTAAGGAGAACAGAAACAACCTCTGATCAATTGCCATTTCAACCACAGTCAATGAGACTATAAGACACGAAGTACTGACATTGAAAATTTTTCCGAGTAAAAGACCGTGTTGGACAAGCGTGGTTAAAAGGCAAGCAAACGTAGTGGGGAATGTCCAGTCGTCAGGTCCTATTTTTAGCATTCGTTGGCCGTGGATCCGAAATGTCCTCATATGCCGAATACCCTGATATTGGACGGGTACTTTAACGAACCTGCAACACTGTACGGCGGATGACTGCCAGTGACTGCCCCTCCTATGAAATTTTGCACCCCGCACGAGCAACGGAAAGAAAATAAATGCAAAATGGTTATCGCCTTCTCGATTTTTTTTAGATTTTACATAAGAGGCCATCCATGAGTACTGACATTGTAGCTGAAAGCCGTTCTGATCTTTCAGAAGAAAAATCTTGGATTAGTTGCGTGCGTGTAGCCGAGAGTATAGCGTGACCTAGCGCATAGCGTGACTTGTCAGTAGAATGGCGTGACAAAGCCAGACCAAGACAACTGTAAAGGAAAGGGAAAATAATGCACTCCATTAAGTTCGACTAAGACAATTAAAGAAACTAACTATTGTCAAATCTACCTCATAATGCAGACAGCATTTCTTTCTGACAATCAGGTAAATGAGATAAAACTACATTTTGCTAAAAGTGGCTGCTGCGTCACCGAATGCCGATTTGGAAACTGAAACTAATTTACATTTAAACTGCTCTTCCGCGATCGTTTCTGTAAAAAGATGGTTTTCCCCATCAGCCAGATCAAGGTCATACCTATTTTCACGATCAAAAAAGGAAAGTATGGTGTAATACACATCGACAAACTGAAGGTGAAAACTGAGAAACCTCGTCAATAATTATAGTTCAACCATGCAGATTACTTAGAGCACTTTATTCTTTCGTTGTTGTTGTTGTTGTTGTTTTCAGATATGCATAGGCAAGTCGAACAAGGATACCCCTTGTCAATGCTGCGCCGGGCCACTTATCTCGTTCCGGGGAAGCTTGAAGATCCTTATACAAGTGCTGTAGTAAAATAACGATTACGTTAAGATCGAGCAGTTTTGTTCTTGATTGGCCGAAGCAACAGAAACAGCAAATAGTCTCGCTATTATCAGGTGTCCATAGATTTCATCATTTAGCATACAGTCAACTCTCTCTCTAAGACGGACACTGTCAGGTGTCCATGTCGGGTGTCCGGCTTTTAGAGAGTTAAGGTAACGTGACACCAGTATAATGAATACACGTCTGGTTACAGTCTTTCACTTGAGCTTGAGCAAAACTTACAAAGTGGAAATGACGATAATGGGTGTATTTTTCAAGTTACGACCTGTCAAACAAACGTCTGGTTTAGGGGTCACGTATTTGGTTACGTAATTTGCTTCCCCACATCGTAATTCTGTACATGAATTAAGTGCTTCTCAAGTGTCCGTTGACGGTTATCCGTGTTGGGGAGGTGTCCGTCTTACAGACAATTTAGTCACAGTGAACAGACCAAATTTGACGGCAGGGACCAACACCAGGTGTCCGTCTGTTAAGAGAGAGTCGACTGTATTACGGTGAGACCAATTATAAAACGGCATAGCCTCAAATTGCGTGTGTGAGTTTAGAGCGGTTTTCGGTTGAGTGCCGTAAAACCAGTACCAAAGTAATTACTCCTACCAATCACAGCAGGTGCAAACAGCGCAACGACCCAATCAAAATTCGTAGCAATTCCACGTAACTTGCTCAAAGCGCGGGAAAAATCGCGCGTGCAAGTCGCGATTGGTTTTGGTTTTCCTTCTCATTGGTTGATAAACTGGCGCGAGATTTTTAAGCCAATCACCAAGCGTAGCAATCGCAATCGCGTAATTATTTTCGACAGTCATTTGAAAACCGCTCTAAAAGAGTTTTTATGAATATCGTGTATTTATATAAAATTGTCTTGTCAAAAATTGCCTCCGTGTGGTAACTTTCAACACTCAGTAATCCCAGTCAAAACCCGTTTATTTCACAGATGTACACTCGTCCCGATGTTGTTCTGAAAAAAAAAAAACTACTCTCGAAATAAGAAAACGTGTTCTAATATCGATTGCAAAAAACAATTTAAGCAATTGTCACAAGACAATTTAAGACAATTGCTTAAATTGTCCAGAAAGTGTGAGGATCACTTCTTCAACTGATATCTAACCCGCACTTCATAATCATTTCTTTCATTAGTGTTGTACCCAATTCAAATTTCCCGGGGTTCATATATTTGCATTATAATGTGGTATTTACATTTAAATGACATGGAAGTACTTGGAACAAAACGTTTTATTCCCAAAGGATTTGAATTGGGGACAACATTGAGTTAGCGGATTTGGTCTATTATTGCTGTTGTAGTCCGGATTGCTTTGATTTTCGATAACAATTTTTCCACATTCGAAGCAAACCTTAAATCAACTACAAACTTGTTAGAAAGGTTCTTCGCTCGCTATTGCAAAAGCGTGGAGCCTAAAGGATCGGTTGAGCATGAGTGACCGATTTTGAGTGAATTTCAACGCAATACACTGAAATGATTTGACATTAAACAGAACTTGACGGCTTGACCGCTTGACATGGTAAACAAAAGTTGACAAACTCTTGTTGTTGTGTGCGTACTTGGCAACAAATCAACTGACTTGGCAAATAAGTCGACAAACTGATGGCGGGAAATATAGTACTCGATCTGACTGATTACCATTGCTAGAAATATAATAGAACTCTGTAAAATGTCGTCAACGTTTCTGAGTCCAGTTGATACTCAAGTCTTGAACAAGGTCAACAACGAGCTGTTTAACAAATCAGCCGTCGACTTCTCTTCGATTTATTCGTGATTTTGATATTTCTTCGCTTCGTAATGCCACTCAAGAAGGTTTCACAAGTGGACGGAAGAGTTGAGCAACTTCAGTGCTGACCTTGTCACGGAACCTGAGCATAGAGTCCCTTAGAACAAACAAAGCACTGACAACAAACGAAACACTTAAAATCCCGGTTTTTTTCTGAAGCTAACAGAACACTTAAAAGCCAACCAAAGAAGCAAAATATCACGTTTGGTTCCAAGAGATCAATGCCTTTTGGTTTGTTAGCTCTTCCAGTTCTCGGCTTGCGTCGTCAGGGTACTCTATTAGTAGATGTTCTTTAATATTGACGCTGTAGAGATTCTGGGCTCATTTTGTCTTGATCTCAGAGCTGAAG
This sequence comes from Astreopora myriophthalma, assembly GCA_014634185.1. Classification (NCBI taxonomy): domain Eukaryota; kingdom Metazoa; phylum Cnidaria; class Anthozoa; order Scleractinia; family Acroporidae; genus Astreopora; species Astreopora myriophthalma. The sequence goes on from BLFK01000190.1 coordinate 448,504, forward strand.
ACGACAGGCTGGCATGAGAAAAGCCTGGAATGTAGACGTGCGATCGTTTAATTAAAAAACATGGCGGTTGGCTTTAACAAATCTCACGACGGGGTGGGTGGGTTTTGGGGGCAGAGCCGTATCCAGCTCTTGAGGGGGACTGGGCCTACCAAATCTCCCAGCTGTTTTAGCTTTCATTCAGAAACCGGCTGTTTGCGATCCTAATTTTTTATTCATTTAACTCAACCACATTTAAGTAACGAAAAACGGCGAGTTTGTGTTATTGAAGACGCCTGATGCTCTAAGAAATTAATATTTAGCCCGGTTCAAACGTCGCATTTCAGATCAGTACTGGATCTTATTTAAGGCTTGTTTACTATTCACACTAAGAACGCAACCGAAGCTTGCGAGCAGTGCAAACCAAAGAGGCGGGTGCGCAAGCCATGTGCAATTGTCTATGTTTTCATGTTGGTCTTGCGTATGCGTTTGCGCTTTCTTCAGCTTTATATCTCCAGAAAAATCGTAAACGGCATGAGCTTACGCAAGGGCAAGGCGCTATTTATATTTTAACTACTTTCATGCAAGCTGTCGCTAGTTGTTGTTAGGCAGTTAAGTCAGTACTTATTCACCTTCTCATAAGCGATTCTATCAAAGGACCAAAAGCTAAATCCCGGTCTGTGAACAGTTCTACCAAGTTCATCGAGCAGTTCGCAGAGTTTCTTTCCCTCTGGGTCTAAGAGAGTTGCTAGATTAAACCCACGGCAACGAGGCTGACGCAAGCAGAAGTCACTGCACTGAATCAATGTTATGGCCTTGTGGTGAACAACCACGTGACCTTCCATAGCTTTGTCTGGTTCAACGCCTTGAAGGAAAAAGTTATCTTTCGGTGCGCAAGGAAGATCATTTTCCGGTTTAGGGATTTGGGACTGCGGTTTCCACAAACCATACGCTGTAAAATAAAACAAATTTGGAGTTTTTAATTAAACTTTGAATAACGAGCACGCAGTACAAGCCTCGTTTGTCCAATGAAAGCCCGAGAGATTCCCGGACCGCACGAAACATTCTTTAACTTTTATACCGGTTCGTTAGAAGCTATTTATTTATTTATTGAGTCAGCTTCATTTGAACTTTTGACCATCGGTGCTTCGATCTAAACATTGTGGATCAGCGCAAAGATCCCCAGAAATCGCGGTGGTTTTTTTTTTGAACTCGATATCTATTCTGTCAGTTCCTATCTAATTCATGGTGCCGCGGGTTCATGATAATGGAACACTATTCGCGCAAAGACGGGGAATATCTCCGAGGTCATTTTGAGTCATGGAAGCAAGTGCTAACCCACGCATGTTCTCACCTTGAAGTACGGACATGTTATAACATCCAGCGTTGCCGGGCCTTCTGCAGCATTCTTTGGAATTTGTGCATGCAGGGTTATTCTGCGTAAATCCTTCGCAGAAGACAGAGCTGTTTGGAAAACTGCCATCATAGTTTTCGCACACTGCAGAAGTAGTAGAGGAAGAAGTTTAGGAATGTGTTGTTCATGTTTCTTTTGTCAAACAAACTTGAATGGAATAAAAATCAATTAAGTACCACAAAGAATTGGTAGAGAACAGTAGCCCAGAATCTGACAAATAATCCAGCTGCGAGTAATGCCGGGTTTGCGTCTAAAGAAGGCTGGCAAAGGATCGAATAGTTGTCTTTGTGTAACTTACGGGAGGTAATGGCTCATTCCCCATTCCCGAATTCGAGAAGACACTGGGGAGCACTCTTTTGGGACTACTGTGTTTATTCCTATTCCTCTTTAGGATTGATGGAACAACTGGAACAAGGTTTTCCAAAAGAAAAGAACGCGTTTTCCAAAAACGGAGCGGTTATTGCAGAGGTGACCTGAGAACTAACGCTCGAAATAGTCTGGGCACGACTTAAGACTGAGACTTCGGCGGCCGCGCACCATTTTCACGTCGACGACAACGAGAGCGCCACAAAACAATAGGCCTAATGAGAAAAAACAATGGCTCCGCACGCTCTGCACGTGCGTTTCACATTTTGGTACATTTCTTTGCCGTTCTCGGCTAAACAACGACGTGAAATGACCAAATTTGAAGTTTTGTGTAGGACGTGAGTGCAAGACGATAAATTTTCCATTCTTTGTCTTAACTTTAACGGCGTTCATACAAATTCTGTTCCTGAACAGTTAGCAATTGTTTTACACACGGAAAGAGTTGGAATAAGCGCTAAGTGAGTACGATAACGCCAATTTATGTTTTCGCATGACGTTTTCGTAGCCGTCGTCGTCGTCCTTGCTTAAGCTCCCTATTAGGGTCAGTACGCAGCTATTACAACAGTCCACGCGATTGGCTCAGAAAACAATAGAAGCATTCAAAGAAACAACAGAAACAATGAACCCTAAACCTAAAAACAATAGAGCTGCGTCCTAAATGGATCCATTAAAATTGGAGGTTGTAAACAGCTGCGTGGTATCTGTCTGTTTATTCCGTTCATTCTGCTATCGAGAGCAGACAACGTCTATATTTGTGCCACGGCGTTTTCACAGACCGAGCTGTTACGGCTCAGATATTATTTTCCTTTGAAGTCAGACTGGAGCCTCGCTTAGTTGCCAATCATTCCAGTTATAACCCTTGGATTTTGAATTTAGGGACCTTTTTGTGGGAACGCCGTGACATAGACCTTAGCCTGTCTGGGAGTTGCACTCTCCAATAGTCTCCTGTATCAGAAGTCCATAAACCACAAGTCTCGATCTACAATGGAGTTTCCGGCATTATCTATTTTTAGAACGGCTGCTGCATGATGTTGCATTTAGCACGAGCTATCCCTCGTGCGGCTCTTGGTTGCGGACCAAACAGACGCGTTGTGGCCAAATGAGACAGATCGAGACTTCTGGGTTACGGACTTCTGCCTGTATATGGTTAGTGGTTCGTACCGGGAATATTGGCATACGTCATCATTAAAAGGCAAAACTGTGTCAGGATAAAGATGAAGCTTGCCATAGTTTATGCTTTGTTTTTCCTGCGAATATTCAAGTAAAACACCGCAAAATAGTATTCGGTTTTTTTTTTTAAAGAAATATATAAGAAAATACTGCATGGTTGTGGAAAAAAAAACTATTTTCTAATGCAGGAACTGATGTTTAAATATTAAGTCGCTCGCAGCTTAGCACAGAATTCGAATTTGATCTCTTCAGTGAAATTTATACAGCTCGTTTATTTGGCTGTATTTATGAGGTGGTGTTAGTCAACCTTTTGTGGAAATCCTTAACTGAAACTCTTAAGTACAATGAAGACTACTCATGGACAGTAATTTCCTGTGTATCCACCTTGAATAAAATTTGGGCTGAATTAAATCCCATATCCTATAAAAGTTCCTGAAAATTTCTCTCTGCCCCCCCGTTTATGATGTATTATGGAGGTTCTCCAGTCAAGTTATGACTTTGAAGTCTGTGGATAAAATTCCATATGTTCATATTAGATGTTACCGAAAAGAAAACGCAATTTGACATATTGTCGCCTTTTTGTCCCTCAAACCTTTCATGCGCCGTTTTTCCCTCTCTGTTTGGAGCTTTGAATTATGAACATACAGTGAACACACGTCATCCGTCGTTTATAAGCCTCGGTCTTTTGTTTTTCTCCAGGCGATCGTATCCAGTACCAGCTAGTTCAAGGTCAGATCTTCACGCCAGTTCAAACGTTGACCCTTGAATGTTTCCAGAAGTACTGTTGCAAACCTTCCGTATAGTCCTTTTAATAAAAAGGAACTTTTGAAAGATTGACAGACGACAAGCCGATTGAAAGCAGGCTTTGACTGATTAGAGATTGTCAGGTCGAGATTACATTGTGGCGTCCCATTCGTTGTTTGCCAACAGTTACGATTTTCCGATTTGCTTGCCGGGCGTTCAAAAGATGTTCGCTGTCATGTTTTATGAAGATGTAATTAATTTTTTTTAGGGACATAGACTTGTTGAAATAACACGTTTTCTTCATTAGAAATGTTTACAAATGTAAACTTGAAATGGCCACCGTTGGAAAACAAAGAGCACTTGAGCGTAAACTTGTTTTCTGTTATACAGAAGCTTAGCTGGACAGTCATTCATTTTACAAAAATAAACATACAAGATCTTTAATTGTTTGCACCAAGGTAAATAACGTTTACGGGGATGGCTTTGCTTCACAAAGCTTTTAAGGCTCGTGCTGAAAACTTTAAATTTCAAACAATTTTGACGGTGTCAGTGTCTGTCAGTTTCGTTTCGACTGACCAAATAAACTGACAATCGTCAAGTAAGTTTTTGCCAATTGTCAAGAATATTTCCGACGTTTAATTTGTTTTTATTCTATGTTTTCTTTCTCTGAAACATTATCATTTGAGCCAGATAAGATTAGCAGAATTTTCTTCTC
>BLFK01000190.1:457620-484888 GCA_014634185.1 Astreopora myriophthalma
AGCTACTTCAACTTTAGATGCAGATATCTAGACAACCAATCAGAATATCGAAAAAGCCTGACACACTTTTGTTGATTGATGCCTTGTGAATAAGACTGTGCAGTCATTTTGCTCGTACTGATCAATCAGATAGCCGATAAATTCAATAGAAGAACCCTCGGTCGTTTCACGCCTTACGAGATCCTGACACTTCCTGAAAGAAAATATCGCTAAAATTGTATTTTTTTCGTAAAGTGCATTTATTAAGCTTTCTTATGATATATAGTTTGTTAGGGTTTTATTTAAACTGGGGCGCGTACGATTTTTTTTCCGAAGGGCACCCGCGAAGGTGGGAAGTAACCTTAAAGCCGGAACAGTCAAGAGTTGTTCTTCATCCTCTTCAAATTTATATTATACAGATCTATAAAATTCGGAGAAGACAGCGTATCCTTGGATCCTCTTACTGGGAGCCTTTCGTTTGGTAAACATTTCACACTGCCTATATATATAACTGCAGACAGTACTGTTTCGGCCTTCTGGGCCTCATCAGTGCAGTGCTGATGCTAGGATGGAGGCAAGACTAGGTAGCCGCCCCGAATGATCCCACACATGTGTGGTATCACGTAAGTCATGCCAGAGGGCTCAAACTAGAAAACTAGTGAGCTCTCTCTCTCTCTATGTCTCTCTCTCTCTCTCTCTCTCTCTCTCTCTCTGTCTCTCTCTCTCTCTCTCTCTCTGTCTCTCTGTCTCTCTCTCTCCCTCTCTATTCATATACTAGGGTGGGTAGGGGAATCTGGACAACTGAATGCCTGCAAATCAGGATCGCCTCACTACCCCCCGGTTGATCGGCTATGCACGGTCCTATCCCCCTAAGAAGTATTTAATAGTAGAATGAGGTGAGGAATCTGGACAACTGATTGCACGAGTGAAAATGTGATTCCCGGCCGAGTCACATTTTCACTCATGCAATCATTTGTCCAGATTCCTCTCCTCATTCTACTATTATATCTATCTATATATATATATATGTGTGTGTATTTACTGGTTGCCTCTGTCCAGTTGGGATTCTTAATTTTGTTCTGTTTATTTCAATTGTTACTTCCTATACGTGGCCCCACAAGCTTGAAGCTTTAAAATATAACCGTGCATAAATAAAGGTTCTTTACTTTCCTTTACTTCAGTTCTTAAAAACGCACTTTATCAGTACCTTGAAGTAACTAAACTAAATCATAAACTGCCAGGACGGCGGGGCGGAGAAACGATAAACAGAAAACATTACAAAGTGAACTAACGTGAAACAGAAAACTCGACGGAAAACGACACTTACATTTGTTTGAAGCTGGGAAATGACTGCTCTAAGCGTTGCAGGAAAACGGAAAGAAACTCCACTGAAGGCAAACGAAACTGTCGCGTTGATAGTGAGACTGCACTGTAAGCGAACTGATTGAAAATGACTATATTATCCTTAAATACTTGCAAAAGAAATACGAATACATTACGCTAAATCACTTGCGCCGACACACATCCCGCACGCAAAAGGAACTCACGATGACATTCCTACACAAAAGTACAATGACACTAATGATGAGCGTTTACGATATATCTGTTTCAGATATTTTCCTGCGTCCGGGTAAGAGAAAATGATTCTTTTCTCTTGGCAGGATTTATATGTGTATTTCGAGATTGTTTTCATTTGGTTTCTTGCTTCCGGTCTGGAATTTTGACAAAATGGTAAATTGACAAAGAAACGAGAACGCGCATTAACGGTGCCGATGGGGGGAGAATACACGAAGTATAAAAATATTAGAAGACAAAACTATTCTTAGTATGCTATCATCTGCAGCAATCGTGTCTTTGGGACGTTTTGGAATGAACGGAGTACTACTCCAGTGAAAAATTACTCCGCTGAAAAATACTCCACCAATCCTAAACCAGAAAAGGAATAAACGGAATATTCCCAAAATGTTTCCACAAAAAAGGTGTCCCCGTGTAGCTAGACTCTAAGTCAAACCCCAAAACACGAGCGTGCAATTTTCTCAACACAAGGACCATTTATTACTTCTTTTTCCTCGCCATCACGTGACAGCTGCGCTGTCCAAATATGGAAGAATCAGTAAGGGGGTTAGTTACTACAGAAATTGGCCACTTCCTTGTTCACTTCCTAGTTCACAACACTAACAATGCCTACCATACTAACATTATTTACAACACTACTAACTTCAAACCCACTTCTTATGTAACTACAGACTTCTTATGTAAGTATAAAAAAGACTTCGCACTTCTCTCAGTAGACTCGCTTTGAAAAAGAGGCTGAAGTGAACTCGAAAATGACCTATTGCTGTGCTCCGACCCGTCAGTGGGTAAGTGCACGTGAAACAGGGAAATTTATTGAATCAAACGGTAAATTAGCGACCGTAGGGAGATTTGAAAGCTGACGCTTCAAGCATTAGTCTTTCGTCAGAGAGAATCAAGGGATTGTGAGGTGCGAAGGGTTTTACATATCGGACGGCGAAGCAACGCTATTGGTGGCAGCATCGTATCGTGAAAAACAACAATAAATTTATATATTAATAAGCGATCATTTATTCTGTGGAATCTGAATGCACGAATGTTTTGTCTGCGCATGCGCACATGCGCTATCCGCAGTTTTGTCATATTGAATGAAATGCACTTCTTTCGACTAGTCTTCTCTCGTTGTTTCCCCCACAAACCGACAGTTGGGTGGTTTAGATGGGGAATGCGGATTTAGATTGGAAATATCTCACGTTTCAGACTAAAATTTCTCAAGAATGGCCACAACTCAATTATATTTTTTACCGGCGAAATATTTAATTTTGTTAATACCAGATACAGACCGGGGAGAATGCCTGGCCCTTCCCACTTAATGTAGCAACAGGAGCCCTTGTGGGTGCGAGCTAGTACAATAACACCCACGTTTACAGTGAAGGAAACGGTGAGTTTAAGCCCGACTTGTTTGCGCGTCTACCTGCATCACCACTGATAACTGCAAGAATTCATATATTTTTTCCGATATACATTCGATACTTAATTACGCCGTTAAGCCGTGGTTAACAACCCTGGGTGTACACATGATTACCGGAACAGAAAAATTTTCCCTTGATAGTTTCCACATTCCTGGGCTGCACCGGCGGACCTCGGGGAATCCAACGGTGCCGTAATATGTACGACGCCTAGATGATTACAGAGCGTGCGGCGTATGGTTAACCGGCAAATCACGTACTACACGTGCCACGCTCTGAAAACTCGTGTGATCATTTACTCTTAATAAGCATTTATTGCACTTATTATTATTGTTATTATTTATTAGTATTATTATTATTATTATTATTATTTATTACAAATAATAATATAAATGTCATCGTTGCTAAATCATTTGCACTTAATAAGGGCTTTAGCAACGAGGACGTCGCTTCAAAATAGAAAATGGCGTTATTGTAATCACTTAGCGATTATTTCGACTCATCCATTATGTAAAATGTGTCTATGAAACTGACATAAACGGCCTTTAAATTTGGGAGACAGTGAAACACTAGGGAGCTTACGAAACGACGCCGACGAGAACGCCACAAAACAATAGGCTTAAGGTGATGTTACACGAGCCGATTTTTAACGCCGATTTTTAATGCCGATTTTTAATCCATGTTACACGAGACAACTTTTAACGCAACTTTGTTGCGGCAACGGTATGTTACACGAGACGATTTTTAACGCAACATTGCTCGCAACATTTGAACCTAGGCTCCTGCTCGACAAATCCCGGGCAACAAATATGGCTGACAATGAGTTTCGGTTCTCCTTGGTGCATTCTGGGACGATGTTGCGTTAAAAGTTAGCGTCAGGGGTGTTACACGCACCAACACCAACAAAATGCGGGCAACAATGTTGCATGTTTTTTAATCGCCTTCAAAAACCTGCAACATGTTGCCGCAACAAAATGTTGCGTTAAAAATCGCCCTGTGCGCCATGTTACACGAGACAACTCTTAACGCAACAATGTTGCGTTAAAAATCAGCGTTAAAAATCGGCTCGTGTAACATCACCTTATTAGTGAGCAAAAACAATGCTCTGCAAGCTCTGCACGCGTGCGTCGGTTTACATCTTGGTACATTTCTTTGCCATCGTCTCCTAAATAACGACCTGAAATGACCAAATTTATGGTTCTGAAGAGGACGTTGGCACATGACAATGAATTTGAGTTCTCTCTATACTCTTCTCATACCAGTCGTGTTCCCCGACACTAAGTACAAAATATTAAACGCGGAACGACATGAAATAGTTGCGTAGTGATACCAATAACTCGAACTTGTATCTTTAAATGACGTCCTCGTAGCCGTCGTTGTTTCGTAAGCTCCCTGCTCATCGTCGTGTGCTGACATTCTCCTCAAGCCGCCTAATTTGGTCATTTTACGTTGCTGTTTTGCAGAGGACGGCAAAGAAATGTACCTGACAGTACAAAAAGCCCTGAAAAGCACGTGTGGAACTCGATCCTCAATCTTCGCAGGGCTCTTTCTTGAACATTTTGCGTTGTTCTTAGTCGCTTCTCCACGCCGTAAAATGTTCTTGCATCGATTGCACGAGAAAACGCCTACCTCAACCTAAGTAAAGTCACCTCGTGTAAACACAACTCTTGCGTTGGTGACAGCGGAATTTTGTGCAAACAATAAATCACTGATTTGTACTAGTAAAAATTCCTCTATCACTAAACAACCATCATAATCCACGTTCCGTGAATTTAAAGGTCCGACGAAGGCGCTTGGAAGCCTTAAATGCGATAAACAACGAAAATATAGAAGCGACTCTGTTCAGTCGCAAAGGTACAGTTTCTTGAACAAAATTCGCGGGCTAATATTTCTAAATACAGGCCGGACGGCATGAGCGGTTCGAAACATAACGCGACCATTCTTACAACACAAAAATAACTATGACTCGGAAGCATCACTATTCATTAAAATCAGTCAATTTTCTGTCGGTCAAAAGGGCAGAGAATGAAGAATCACTTTGCTTAATGAACGCGCGTAAACTAAATTTAATATAATGTAACTAAATCTCGGCTGACGGAGCAAGTTGGTGCTAAGCCTTGAGGTATTTCTTCAGTAGAGTTAAGTTCGATTTCTTGGGCTTTTACAAGGCAATGTCGGCTGGTAAATTACTCAGTTAATCACATCCGTGTCTTCAAATTAATTCGGTATAACTCAATCAATGTACGGTCGGTTCCCTTTTGCTTACAACAAGATATCGACTGACGCAAGATTTTACTCAAGAAACCCTCCACACAAAGCGATGATAGAATCCGTTGATGTAGGTGAACTGAACCGCCAGGCAGCCCATTCTACAAGCTTGGTTCCAGTGACTCGAAACCAGTGATTCGGTGATGTAAACCAATCGCTGTGGATCTATTCCGGGAGTAAGGAGCTTCTTTGCCCACGCGTTCACCAGGTCCAAAGCCTCTGATTCAGTCAGCGACGTGGAAACTTCCACAAGTCTATCTGGGCCAGGAATATTGTCGTACCAACGAGATAACATCCATTCGCCATAATGCTTTTCCACGGCAAAGCCGGACATCGTATATTGGGGAAAGAAGTTGAGTGTTACTCAAGGCTTGCACAAAGCTGTATCTATGCTTTCCTTTGCGCGTCCTTCGCGCGTCATTTGCGCGAATTTTGTTTTCATCGTATCAAAATGTTCGGCTGTTTTCCGGGTAACTAATAGGCAACTCTGTTTTGTCTTGTAAAAATCCTCATTGACAGTCCGAGTTGATATCGATTAGTAGTATACCAGAACAGCGCAGATCTTAAGATTGATGTCGTCAGCCGATATGCATATACATACATGCAAACGAAAGATCTCGTTTATTTATTTATACAAAGGAGTTGTTAGGAATACATTAAACGGTTATTTGTATAAGAGACAAATATTGTCGGACTACCGAACTGTTTTGCATGGAATTTCTAAAACTGAAAAATAATGTTTCTGTATGTAATGAGAAGTCGACATAAAATTTTCTGGGGCATCAACTCTTCTCAATGAAGTGTTAAAAAATCGCGAATTCAAACAAGAAAATAAAGACCAAAACGCATGATAAATATGCATAACGCAATAAGTAAGAAGTGCGGGAAAAACGTAATAAACAAATGCTGTAAAAATTGTAGCAATAGCCACATGCACGCTTTACGGACCCCCCCTCCCCCTTTTTTTTCACGTCGGGAGCAATAGATCGTTTTCACATGAGGTCATGGTGGCCATGTAACTAAACAAAGAAATGGCGGCCATTTTGTTGTTCCAAAACAATCCTTGGGGAATTGAACTCCATTTTCTTGCAAATATTTCCTTTCGTTTCCATAAATTAACTGATTACTGATATCTCTGACCACCTGCCAGTCTTCTCTGTTCACACTGATACTGATTTGTCCTGCAAGAAAATTCATGGGCCAATTGTTCTTCGAGACAAGAACTCAGAAAACCTCGAGAAATTTCTTGAAACGCTGGAAGAAATCAATTGGTCTTCTCTTGACGGTTATTATGACCCACAAAGTGCCTACAACAGCCTTCTTAAGAAATACTCGGAGTGTTATAACATGTGTTTCCCTGTTAGGAGAAATTGGCACAAACAAGCCGTGGCTATCCAAAGCCCTTATTAATTGTAGGAAAAAGAAAAATGGCCTTTACAACAGATATCTTCGTAATCCATCAATGGGTTAACTAACATGCAAAAGTTACAAGAACAAGTTAACCCATTCCTTGCGGATAGCGAAACGCTTATACTATGAGAAAAAGTTGGAAGATGTTAAATCTAATACTCGCGATAGATGGAGACTTTTAAATGAAATTCTGAACAGAAAGAAGAGTAAGGCCAAAACTAGTCCAATCTTTAAAGCTGAGGATCGAGAAATTTCCGACCCTGTGGAAACTGACAATCGATTTTGCAGCTACTTTTCTAACATCGGTCCCACTTTGGCAAGGGGTATGCAGCCTTCATCTTTGCATCGTATTTTTCTGAATGGATCTTCTACTCAATCAATATTCTTCGACCCGACAACTGAAGCAAGATGAGATCGCTGAAATTGCTAAAACATTTATACCAGGCAAGGTCGTTTGCCATGATCAACTTGCAATGTCTGTCATAAATTAAAGGAATCCATTCTCCTTGTCTCTGAATCCCTGACCCATATCATCAACTTGTCCATCGATCATGGTATTGTACCCGATGAAATGAAAATAGCTCGCGCGATTCCCGTTTTTCAGTCTGATGATCAGTCACTGTTTATCAACTATCGACCTGTCCCAGTAATCCCTATCTTCTCAAAATTTCTAGGAAGAGTTATTTACAATCGTTTCATGAAATATATGACGAACTTCAATATTCTCTGCATTAACCAATACGGTTTCAGGAAAAATCACTCCACCTCACTCGCACTAATTGATTCGTATGATAAGATCTCCGCTGCCGTTGATCAGGGTGAATTTTCCTGGACCTCTCTAAACTAAAGCCTTTGACACCGTAGATCACGCCATTCTTTTTGATAAACTAGAATATTATGGCATACGTGGTTTAGCGCTGGATTGGATGAGGAGCTACTTTTTGCACAGAGTGCAATACTTTGAATTTAATGATCGTCGTTCGTCTAAAGCTAAACTTTCATGTGGGTTTCCACAAGGCTCTATCCTCGGACCTCTCTTTTTCTTATTTTACGTTAACGACATTAACAGTGCTTCCACTCTGCTGAATCTGATACTATTTGCCGACGACACTAATGTTTTCATGTCACATAAGGATCCGGGCCATCTTGTTAATTTGTTAAATTTCGAAATGGAAAAACTATTAATTTGGTTTAAAGCAAATAAACTTTCCTTAAATCTGAAAATAACTAAATTCATGGTCTTTAGACACAGTAAAAAACGCACGAACTGTGAAATAGAAATAAACATAGATAATCAACATATTGAGCGAGTAAAGGAGACGGTGTTCTTAGGAGTAATTTTGGACGAAAAATTGAACTGGGAATCGGAAATGTCTCACTTTGCAAATAAGGTTTCAAAATCAATTGGCATTATTTTTAGGTGCAGCTTCTACCTTCCTAAACTCTCACTACGTATACTGTATTATTCCTTAATTTACCCTTATTTTTATTATTGTAATATTGTTTCGGCTTCGACGTACAAAACTAACCTCCGCCGCCTCGTTATTCTGCAAAAGCGTATTATTAGAATCATAAATAAATCAAGTTTCCTTGCTCACGCAGACCCTATTTTGAAGGAACTTGGTTTTCTAAAATTTGATGATATTCATTACATGCAACTTGGTCAACTTATGTACTCTTACATTAATTCATATCTGCCAAGGTTCCATAACCGCTTTTGCCTAAATAATCAAATCCATTCCTACCCTATTGTCGCACTAATATTAGGAAATTTTCTGTTTTTTTTTTCCCAAGGACCACATTTTTTTAACTCACTTGACAGAGAAGTCATCAATTCAACTTCCCTATGTTCCTTTAAGAAGAAGCTTAAAAGTAAACTTATAAATAGCTATGAATAATTCTCCATTACGTATTGATTATGATACTTTTAGTCGACCTTAGTTTTCTACGCCATTTGTTATCAACTTGAAGCACATAGCTCAAGAAGGCCTAATCTCTTAAAAGCTTTAGGTCTCATCGCCACTTTTGTTTGTAATCTCTCCTTAATTCATTTTTTACTTAGTTTCTTGTATTGTAGTCTTTTGTGTGGCAAATAAAAGAAATATAAAAAAAAAATCAATCAATCAATAAGGCCACTAGTCACGTGATAGAGACCAGAGAAGCAAGACGGGCGAGAAGTCGTAAACTTTCTGTTCAAATTCTGTCATTGAATACTTCTTCCCGTCTCGACTTCGAGCATAAACCTCCGCAAGAGAGCATGAGGAGTGACAATATCCCTATCTATTTTAAAATGTCGCGACACGTGGAGGCTATTTTTAACCTCAGCCCCATGACCCCGCGGTTCATGTCATACGACGAATCGGAATCCGTTCCGCATGGCCTCGTATTAAAAATACAGTGGAACCCCGCCCGTTAATAGGGTCACCGGTGGGTAACAAGAAATTGCATGGCCGTATTACCGGGGCAGGGTCAAATTTCACGCCTTTTAAAAGGTTCGTAATGACAAATATACCGCATTCGCACTTCTTGAACAACTGTTCTTTTTCATAAACAACCGGAATGTGGATATACCTAATTGTGAAATGTACTTGAAACTTCACTCAGTAAATAAAACGCTTTTATCACTTCAATCGTCTTTGTGGCAAAGCACAATGACTTTTTAAATCCCTTCGCAATTTGCCTAAGCGGATGTTAGCCTCAAGATTTATTTCCTCTATCATGCTTGTCATCGGAAAACAGGAAGGAGTGTTGCTTACTTTGTAAAGTAAATCGGCTGTTTGTGTTTGATTAGTAAATGGCAGAGGTCAATGAAATTGACATGTCACAGGCGTATTTATTTTCTAGGTTTAGCGCGAGTGGCCGTATTAACGGGGTGAAATTATACCTTTACAATTTCACCCCGTTATACGGCCACTCGCGTTTGGGATTTTAAAATGTGGCCGTTGGCCGTATAAACCTGTGACCGCATTAACGAGGACCTTCTTTTATACTGAGAAAATGTATGGCTGTTTTGCCGGGCCAAAAAAAAAAAAAAATGGCCGTAATAACAAGATGACCGTATTACCGACGTGACCGTAAGGCGGGGTTCCACTGCGGCCTGAAAAAAAAAAAAATCATCGATAGTAGAGGGTCGAGTGTGGGGAATCTCATCCTCTCTTGGTCTCCGAGGTTGAAGTACGTCACAAGGATCTCGGTTTCGTTTGACTTTATTACAAATTCAGACAAAGAGAAATCCATATTAAAAACACCAATGTTAAATCAACAAAATATTTTTCAAATCCTTCATTCTCATCAACTTTAGCTGCTGTAAATAATTTATATGTACAAATAAAAAGTGGTACACAACTCCTGGAGGGAATATTTCCATCACGTTTACTCAGTGGCGAAAGAAAAGCAGAGTGTGAAAGGAAATGCAGGCTATGATGATGATAAAATTACTCGGTAAAAAATACTTCTACGAATTTCTATTCCTCTTGAAGGAATTACTAAGAGAACGTATTAGCACCAATCATTCCCGCTCTTCGCCCACAAAATAGCCGACATTTCATTTATCTTCACTACATTCATATTTTCGACTTTTGATTTTAACGAGTCTTACGAGGGAACTGAAAATGTTTGGACCACCCTACCATTTGGAAAATTTGGAATAACAAGAAGATTGACAACGAAATTTAGCGTACAGAACTTACAACGAATCAGTTGCATTAAATAAACCTTTCAATCAAGGAACTGTAAAGTTTCTATTCGCCCGTAACCATCATCCACCCCACTCCCCCCAAAAATATCACACCTACCCCACTGATCTCCTCCGAAGCGCCAGCTCGCTATCTTACGAAACAAAACTCTTCACTCCTGTTCTAAGGCGATGATATGGATTGAAACTGTTGTTATCAAGCTGAGCATGAAAGCCGTTCTTTCGGGTCAGTACGCAGCTATTACAACAGCCCACGCGACTGGCTCAGAAAACAATAGAACCATTCAAACAAACAACAGAAACAATGAACCCTAGAAAACAATAGAGCTGCGTCCTAACCAGATCCAATGAAAGTAAAGGTTGTAAACGGCTTCGTGGTGTCTGGTTCTTTCCTTAGGCGCAACGCTGTTAATCTTTATCCATTCTTTTTGACGAGTGCAATTCTTATCCAAGCTGGCTCTGTTGTCAAAACGGGAACTAGCCTAATGTTGAGTGCCAAAGTACGGATTCACAAACGAAAAGCCTTTGAACTGGCCTTGGTCCATGGACTGAAGCAAGTCCTTGTCTGTTGGTGTGAACTGCGGCACGTCCATAGTGAAATCCGGATCAAAGTTCTTGGTGTCATGATCAGAGGACTGTGGAAAAAAAAAAGATGCGAAAGATCAACTGGTAGCCTGCAGTGCAGGTGTATTTTGGGCGCGCGAGTGTACATTTTCGTATTAGGCCACAATCTTAGATCTGGTACTGAACTGTGGAGGATTGGGGCGAGGAAATATTTGCCCAGGGAGTAGGCGTTAAGTGGGAAAATGGGCAAGGGTGGAGGGGGAAGGGAAGAAGTGTTCTTTCAAGTGCCCCCCCACTGCACCAACCCTCTACCGGTCAAGCATCTAATTACAATCCAAGATGGTGGCATCGAAAACCTGATTTATCTAGCGTTCCGCTCCAAAATAACGCCTGCACTGCAGGCTAATCAACTGGCGATCCTTAATAGTGGCGATGCTGCAGTGTACCCGTGAGATGACATGCTCGTTGCTTGGCAACAGGCAAAGAGGCAACTGAAATGTCGAAAGGTGGTATTTCACGGTTATCAGCATGCAGGACTTATGCCACCCGAAACTAGTTTACGGCGGGGGCAAACCTGATAGCCGTTTCTTTCGCCGCTTAAAATGGGTTTAATGCCAATATCTCGTTCGCGTTTCAAGCAATGCCAAAGCCTATGCTCAAAACACGAATCGATGTTTTGCGTGTTTTGTAAAGTTGTGGATGATTTTTTGGGTATCTTTGGGAGTAGGTAGTTTTTCTCAAAAGACAAGTAAACTTTTTGGAAATAAAAAGAAGTGAAGATTTAATGTAGTTTAACAATTACAATTTGAAGTTGAAAATTAGTATACGTACACCCAAACAGTTCCCTACCAACATGGCGTGCTCTTGAGTGGGGGTCAACTGTCTGTAAGTGTTTTAAAACTATTTTTTTTCTTTTATCCCTCCCCTAAACCTCTTCGAACTTCATTCAAATTTGGGTGTACCCCCGCCTTAATGGATTAGCTCGCACCAGTCTCCTTTCTTTACCTCTAAACTTGTAATCAGAAGGTCAATCATAATGTAACTTGTAATCGGAAGGTCATGGGTTCGACTCCGGTCAGGAGAACGCGGATTTTTTTCGAACAAGATGCCTAAGGGCGTTTCCGTGGGATGCACAAACGGTTAACAGAAATTGTAAAAGTACAACGGTTACTCTAGATCTGAGTTCAAGGTGCGGGTTAGATCGCTAGAAGTCGTTTTCATGTTGCTTCTAACAATTGCGAGAGGCCTGAATTTGCAGCAGTTCACTTACCACTGACGGTTTGAAAGGCGGTTCGACTCGCCTCTGCTCGAGTTTTGTCCAATCAATGCGATCGAAGAACTTGTGGCCGCGGATGTCAGGGTTCCCGCCACCTTTGTAACCAAGCCTTTCAATTGGCGTCCTTTCAAACAGCTGTAAGAAATAGGGACATTAAAAAAAAAAAACGGTTTTCAATCTGGAGACTTTTAAAAACGCATCGTTTTGAAAGAAAACAATCCGTTTCTGGTGTGCTCGGGTGAAAACGCAACCTCGATCCCAGGCTCTCTCTCTCTTCCTCCCTTTTCGTCGACACAGGAGGAAAAGAGAGAGTCTGGGATCGAGGTTGGTGAAAACGGAGACTCTTGAAAACGATGACGTAGAAAGCGTGGTAGACTTTTGAAACTGACTTCTTTAACACGTGCGCAATCCATTTCCCAGTTGTTTACATCGTTCTCGAGCGTTTTAGCGTGGATGGGTGAAAAGGATACGAAAGTGCTAGAGTAGATGAAAACATCTTGCTTCGTTTTCGCCGAGATGAAAACGGCTACTTTTGAAAAAGCATTAGTGTGGGTGGCGCCTCGGTGAACCTTGGCTAGAAAACGGCTTCTCCGGCGGTCTCAGGGATACCGAATACTTGGTTTCAGAGGATACAATATGAACAACTTCCCAGGAAAACGCCATCATCCCCGATCAGTTCCTTGACGGGAAGTGTTGCCTACCTGACTCAAACAGTCTTCAGCGTTACTTGATATCCACTTTGGATAATGAACTTTGTCGCGGCATATGGAATCAAACAAATCTTCTTCATCTTCGCCCGCAAACGGAGACTGTTCAGAAAGATGCGCAAAGAAGATTAACAAAAATGTCACTTTCAATTTCGTATCGGTTGACCTTGCCTGTACCACCAGTCACGTGATCTGACCTACGCTTAGGGCACGTTCGATTGACCGCCTTTTCTGGAATAAGAATGAACTGAATAGCCACAAATCGTAGAGAGATCCACGACTTGGTTTGACCCGCCAATCAGAGCACAAAGCAAGTAAATGCAGCCAGCGCCAGGCGTGAGAAGACGAGTGACCATGTCGCAACTGGGAGCAGTTTTCAATAGTTGAAAAGTTCGCACAAGTTTCTTTTTTTTAAATCTAGTCATGTACCAAACCGAAACCTGAACAATTGCGTAATTACTTTGACACTCAATTGAAAACTGCTCCAACTAAATATTCCCGAAGCAATTGTTAGTAACATTGCAAGTCCACGTTTTTCTGCAGAGCAAGAGGAGGGTCAGCGTACAGAATTTGTTAGCAATGTTAGCATTGAATAAACTCTGGACCCAAAGACCCTTGACATTCTTCAGTGCCAAGATTTCGTTTGTAGGCCAGGCCAAGGGACACGACACAGTTGGTCTTCAAGGGCCTTAATAGGCCATTTCCACGATGATGTAATTTACTACCAAGACCAGAATGTACTGAGCGGCTTCTATTGCCAGGTAAATTTTACCAGTTGTCTCGTTATTCCCTGAAGAGTAGAAAAATCTGCATAAGAAAGCATTTTGACAAAGCATGCTGGTCTTGGTAGTAAAATGACGCCATCATGCACATGGTCTATTCCAGTGTTAAAGTCTGCAAGATACTTCTCCAGGGAGGAAGATCTTTCAAACCGGGAAAAAACTTGCAGTCCAGTTACGCCGTACTCGAGAGCAGTCAGTTAAGGTTCTCACGTAGTCACACTGAACAGTTAAAAATGTAGTAAGAAAAAAAAAGTAATAATATGGGAGAATGTCTTAATTACCACATTACCTGGCCAATCAGCATCTCATATAAAAGAACACCAAAGGACCACCAATCAGCGGACGAGTCATATCGCCATCCTTTTAGAATCTGCAGCACAAAACGTAATTATTTATGCAATATATCAAACAAAGAGAAGAGTGTTTCCCACAGAGAAGCGAGATTCGAGGTGTTTGGATAGAGGATGAAACACTCTTTTTCGTGTTTGATGTTGGTTCTCAAAGGAATCAGTATTTTAAGAGAAATTCGAGTTTAAAGTTGCCGAAATTTTATGCTAATTAAGATCACATATCCAAACTTCCTTCACTTTAGTGATTTCTTCCGTTCTGAGTTTATGAATTATTAATGATTTGAGAAATATAAGTAATTCACTAATGAACCCCTGAGAAAAGTGTAGTGTTTCAAACGGATAAAGAGGCACGTAGACTGTGCAAGAAAGGAAATGAAGAGCGGAGATATCTTCAGCGAATAATATGTTCCTAAACCATAGGCCTATTAAGGAGTTCATAAGAAGGAGCGAGATATCTTCAGCGAATAATACGTTCCTAAACCATAGGCCCATTAAGGAGTCCATAAGAAGGAGCATCATGGACATGACATGATCCGGGCCACCAGCACATGAGTAGACCAGGTTATTTTTAGTTCTTGAAATTCCCGCGAGAAGCAGTGGTTGCCACGGTCGCGAGCGCTCTCCTCTGTGCGAAAAATACATGGCATAAACAATGAGCTGTCAATCGCTCTCATGCCAAGTCATTTGATTGGGTGAATGTGCCCGCCTTTGCTTTTTAGCGTGCGAAATGTCGTTCCAAAAACAGCTCGTCTACTCCTGTGTCTGCGTGCGAACCCAGGGGAGAGATGAATGCTCCTAGTTAAGCGCTCTTGGCCTATTCTTGCACGCAAAATAACCAAGCATGGGCGAATCGACCATGAAAAAATCAAACGAAATCTCGCCAAGCATACCTCAGGTGCAATGTAATCTGGTGTTCCACAGAATGTCGTCGCCTTTTTGCTTTCTAAGATTCCCTCTTTGCACATGCCAAAGTCTGCCAGTTTAACGTGGCCTTCTGAATCCAACAGAATATTGTCGAGTTTTAAGTCTCTGTTCGGTGAGGAAAGTTTCAATCAAGAGTGAGTTGGGACGACTTCACATTTTAGCTTAGTAATTGGAGACACGACTACACCAAGAGCTTACAAAAAGACATACATTTCAACTAATTCATGAAAAATGAAGAATCTCGTTCAGAGGCAAATGAATATTCGTTCTTGTTATTATTTTTTTCTATCCACGTGTTGATTGCTTTCCATAAACATCGAACTCGAAACGTACCTGTAAATAATTCCACGGCCGTGTAGAAACTCCAGCCCGCATACGATCTCAGCTCCGTAGAATCTGTAGGGACAAAAAAGAGTTCCAGAATTCGACTCAATGGTGACAACTGATATGGATATCATTCAGCTCAGGATGCGAACTTTCGGGCTCATTATTGGTTCCTAAAGAAAGTGGTGTAGGAAGCCAACACAATGACTGCTGCATCACAAGACTTGGGTTCTTGAGTTTCTGAGCTCTTTCAGATCTGTTTGTTCTAGAGAGTTTCTCTCGCGAGATCTATGGCCAACCGAAAGGAGTTTGTTTGTCTGTTTGTTTGTTTGTTTGTTTTTTTTTTGCGTAAGAATAGTTCTATTCCCGGAAGATCAATTTGGGACAGCAACAAGACTGCCCTCACGTCATACAAGCACGCTTTATAGGGGATACAACGTATTTCCAAGTAAAATCCTAAGCTAACAATGACCAGAACCAGATTTTCCGAGCCGGCGAGAATGAGCACCTCTAATAAACCCATGTCTTCACAACCTCGTACCCACAATCCACAGGCTCTTTATTGAGCAAGTGGGCGCCCGGAGAGACTCTGGGAAAATGGAATTAACGAATTCATTTGATTGGTCGCCTGCATAACAATAGAAGTCTAGGAAACCCGTGAGTAATTTGCGGAAGTTAACCAAACCGGAAACCCGTGAACCAACCTTTATCTGGAGGGAGATTTGAAATATCGAACTCGGTTTTTTTTTAATATCGTGTGACTGTTAATTTTATTTTAATGCCCCTGTTTCCGTTATTAAATTACATTCCTCCTTGTGAAACGACTGAAAAATAAAATCCAGTTTCTTTGACCGTGTGTAAAACTCCCCTTTGCGTCACTCGAACACCTTCAACACGCCATTTTGCGACAATTCCGTTTTGAACTGAAGTATGCGCAGTAAGCCCGGAAATCTGGGTACGAGATTGATGGTTTCAGGAAAATCGCTGATAACTGAACCTGGTTCCGGTCGCTGTTATCTCAGGTTTTCCACGGCCAAGGGAACACGGATGGCCCACTAGTGAGAGCATTCGATTCCCACACTCTACTAGATGTGCGGTTTGAGGAGAGGTTGCTGTTGTCTGAACATTATTAACATTATCATTAATTAATTATTAACTATTATTATTAATTATTACTATTAATTATTATTAACAGTATTATTATTATTATTATTATTATTATTATTGTTGTTGTTGTCTGAACATTATTCTCGTCCTTGCTGCGAGAGGTTTTTCCAGGCGAAGCGCGTACACGACTTTGCTGTGTTGCCCCGTGCGCAACTACGTCTTTTTTAATACCTGGATCGTGCCTCGTCAAACTTGCCCAGTGTTTGTATATGGAACATCAAGTCTCCACCACCAAGGTACTCCATCACAAAGAACAAGTGATCCTGAAACCGACGCAAAATATTAACACTTAGTTGATCCCCTCAGCTGCAGAATCAAGGCGTACTATTACATAGCGGTGACTAAATGACAATTCTAACCCAGCCAACGGCTCCGCCGCTGGTGAAAATCACCGTTATCTTATCTTCATACCTGAGACTGGAAAGCTGAATGGAGATGAGTTAAGAAAGGATGTCTTGTGGCTAATGCCAGGATTCTTCTTTCAACCATTGTACATTCTACATCGTCGTCTTCCAGAACAACATCTTTCTTCAGGGCTTTAATGGCAAACGCCTGCTTCGTTTCCTTAAGCTCGCAGAGAAGAACCTTTGACGAAAAACCACAAAGGTCAGTCAGTGAACGTTTTCCCTTTGAAAACACTCAATCAACCCCAAAACCTTTGAACACATCTTGAACACAAACTCCTAAAGCTGACAAATAACAGCGGAATAACAAGATAATACTATACCTTGCCAAAACTCCCCTTTCCCAGCACTTTCAGCAACTTGAAATCTTCAATATGATAAAGCCGTTGTTCGATTCTTCGGACGTCTTTTCCTTGGATGCTAGTAGTCCGCTGGGGGACTGGAGGCGAAATGGCATCCCACAATGCCTCATAAACTCCAGCATCGTCGTCATCATCGCTGCTTTCACCTCTTGCCGTTGACGGCGAAGATTTTCCGGTAGCTGACTTACCGGGTTTCTGTTCTCTACTGATTTTACGCTTTCTTATGTTGTCCTGTGAAAAAGTCCACAAACGGCTATTCAAGACGCGTTTCCATGACATTCAAGAAGCTTCGTATTCAAGAGTTAAGTTAAGAAGCATTTCCTAATGGTCCCGAGGGAATCTTACATCTGGTACGTTTTCTCGACTATAAGGCAGGAAAAGAAAGAGTCTAGGATCGAGTGCCACGCTTGTTGCTCAATGAAAACTGTCGGCACGCCTCTCTCTCAGCCAATCAGAATCAAAGCCGGAACCAAACGTAATTTGCCGACGCAGGAGCCCGTAAGTTGGAGCGTCCATCTGCCCCATTGTGTTCGTAAAACATGTACGCCAACACAGGAACAGACGAGCTATTTTTGGAACGATATTTCGCCAGCTGAAAAGCACAGGCAGGCACGTTCATCCAATCAAATGGCTTAGCAATGGCAGCGATTGACAGCTCATTATTTATGCCATGTATTTTTCGCAACAAAGGAGAGCTTGCAACCATGGCAATCACCTTTGGCGCGAGTTTCAAAAACTAAAAATAACCTGGGCCGAGTTGCTCGAAGCATGGTTAGTGCTAATCCGGGATAAATACCATGACAACCAATAGGATTTAATCGGACTTAACCCAGGGTTAGCGCTAACCCGACTTCGAACAACTCGGCCCAGGCGTGCGTTTCTCGAAACTCCCGAAACTTTTCGGGTGCCTTTCGGGTGACATAATTTCCTTCGTATCTTAAAAACGAAGACGTTTCCAGGCATGAAATTTTGTAAAACATTTGCCCTTCCCTATCTTGAAAACATAGCAAAACACCAGCTTTTTAGAATAAGTGGATCGCTGTTTTAGAAATGGCTTTTCGGGCCCGAAAAGTTTACGGGACTTTCGAGAAACGGGCCCCAGGTCTACTCTTGTGCTGGTGGCCCGGATCATAACGTACGGAAGCTCCTACTTATGAACGTTCGGCCGACGCTATTAGCGCAGTCTACATTGCTAACGTTGGTTACAATTCTCACCTTGGCATGAGCCATAGCTTCCGCTAACAACTTTTGGTTTATTCCGCACAGGTTAGGGACAACCGCCTTACACTTTTTGTGACAGTTCATGTTGCATACTAGAAAAGAAAATTCAATTAACGGTAAATTAAGGCAGTGTTTGCTGCGGCTTGTGGATCCATAGCACCGATGCAATCCATCATCAATCTCAGAAATAGAAAACCAACAAAAAAAAAAAAGGATTAATCGACATGTAACACGCTATGTTGATCGACCACTGGTAAGAATTTTCGACATCTTTTAGATCCTCACAGAATTTTCAGGGCAGTCTGTCCACGGTGGTGGTCCATGGACCCGGTGTGGTGGAGAGGTCCACCGACCGGAGGTCAGTATTCTTCGGGTCACCGAGTTGTAGACGGGAGAAGGGAGACAATCGAGGGCTGAAAAAAAAAACGTTTTCGTCTTGGTTTTTCTCCTCCCCCCTTCCCCAACTATGCCTACCAAGCAAGCTACATGTATTTATTTTTGGCATGTTCAAAAAGAATCAAGAAATCATTGCTAATAATCAAAATATTATTTGAAACTCACCTTGACATTTTAAACCTTGTTTATACAACCCATAACACAAGGATCCACAATGGTCACAAAATGTTGGACTAAAGAACGTTGTTTCCTTAAATTTGTGCGGCATGTCAATCTTGAATCTTTCTTTCATTTTCTGTAGGTAAAGAACCTCCAGTAATTATAACACATTTCTATAGCAATTACTTGCACATAGTAAAAGATGTTGTTCTTCCAAAAATCCCTCAAAGTTAAGGAATTATACATTTTTCAATTGATTTTTACCTTCACCAACTCCTTTAATAACAGTCATAAAGGAAGTACTGGTAAACTTCAACCTTGGCATTACGCAGCCTTAATTACTACTTTTGCTTTGATTGTGACTTCCTCTACCTTCGTTTTACTAGTACGCGTTCTTCAAAAGAACTGGTCAAGGCTTTTCGCAGTGTGTGTCAGTCGAGTTATGGGACATAACTTTGTGCCCATTTCAAAGCCCAGTGACAACTTCAAACTGTGACCGGAACACAGTACTACAACCATTGAAGACATGCTCAAGCAAAACTTTGAAGTGTGTGTTCACAGAAGATGCAAGCGATGAAGTACATAATTTGAACAAAACAGAAACTTATGTGCAGGAAGTTATTGTTAAGAGGTGATTATTAAACACCTTGGTCTCCTCAGCCACATTTTGTGTTCCAGGGCAGTTGCTAAGGATAATTTCATGGCATTTTTTATGGCAGACCATCGTACAAACTGTTAAGAGAAATAAAAACAACAAGAATGAGTTATTCATTTTTATCAATCCAACATTACTTTAATTCACCAAGGCCAAAACAACACTTAAAATGTGAGAGCATATATAATGCACCACAGAGCGGTTTTCAATTGAGTGTCGTAAAACCAATACCAAAGTAATTACTCCGACCAATCACAGCAGGTGCAAACAGCACAACGAACCAATCAAAATTCATAGCAATTCGATGTCACTTGCTCAAAGCGTGGGAAAAATCGTGCGTGCAAGTCGCGATTGGTTTTGGTTTTGACTCTCATTGGTGGATAAAGTGGCGCGAGGTTTTTAGGCCAATAACTAAGTGTAGCAATGGCAATCGCATAATTACTTTTGACAGTCATTTGAAAGCTGCTCTAGAATAGAGTAAATACCAATAATTGCTTCATTTTTACTATTTTGCTATTGCCAGACCTCCCAAAAACTAATTTCACTTGTAATCACTTGTCATTGACCTTTCAATTTGACCTAATCAAATAAAAGACATTTCACTGGATTTCCATGTTCTTAAAGTCAATCCCCACATTGCACCAACATTTTGCTTAGTATATATCTTCATGGTTCGTACAACTTCAAACAAACAAAATTCAAGGACTTTTCGAGGACTTAACCAAATTCAAGGACTTTTCAAGACAGCTACTAAAATTCACGACCTTTTCAAGATTGTACGAACCATGTACTTTTCATCTTCCTTTTGGCCCAGATTGCTTCAATTTTTCCAAGGTCCTGAGGCTTGGAAAAATAAAATGCTACTTCCAAAACACCTCTGTGTATCATTCCTAGTTATGTTAAACCATTTAATTAATACAGTCAAGAGAGGATGATGGGACAGAGAGGGAAATTCCCAGTCTAGCTCTTGGGATATGTGAATTTCGGTAAAGACATTTTTAGTGACAGAGGTCTGCTTCCTGAGATGTCTGTGAACATTGATTTATGAAACTCGTGCCTTTAATGTGGGATGTTTTGGGTGGTATGCCAAATTTTTGCTGCAATGAGCATAATTCTGTACCATTCAATGATTTTACAATTTTGAATAAATCAGAATTAAGGTTTGTGGACTTCCTGCAAACCGACTTCTGGTTTCCATAAATAACTTGAGTGAGATTCACATATCCCAGCAAATGCCATAAGACTCCCTCTATGTCCCATTATCATCTCTCGATACAATGCAGTACAATGCATACAATGCAGTAACTGGATACACTCTCACCTGTACATTGATACCCTTGTTTTCCAAATCCCCTGTGAATAAAAATGTGCATGCACTGAATATTAAGCAAATAAGACATTGTAATGAAATCACTGTTGTTGCGACAAATAATGAAGGACTAGCACTAAAAAAATCAGCTTTTCAATCTCTTTGTGAAGGCCAATCCTTAATCCAATCAACCCAGCAAATTAATCCCAAAATTTTGTCCTGTATGTTTTCTACTGCAATAACGTGATAAAAAGGCTTGTCTCTAATTAACTTTGCATAATTCACATTAACCTACCACATAAACTCTGTACAGACGGAACAGAAAACTGGTTGTCTGAAGAATCTGGCCACAAATCTGTGACCTCTAATAATGTGACATTTCTGCTTCCGCATGGCACCACGTCGCCCTGTAAGGCCGCTGTGATTCTCATGAGGTTTTCCTTCTTTTGACGGGTCATCTGAGTGTGAGATTCATAACAATTTTTGTTACTCAATAATACTCACAATCAAACCCAAGCCACATTGGTGCAGTGGTGAGAGCACTCCCTACCCACCAATGTGGCTTGGGTTTGATTCTTGGACCCAAGTCAAGTCAAGTCAAGTCTGACTCAGTGTCAGATATGGTTGTATTCTCTGCTCTGAGAGGTTTTCCCCTCTCCTCAAATTAAAGTGAATGTTTCCAAGGTCCAATTTTATCTGGATTCAGTGGACAAACAGCCAGTCTGTGAAGGCGCCATCACTAATTTCATTTTGTTTAGTACTTATTTATTATTTTATTTGCAACTTCCTAACTTCCACAGCTTCTTTAATTTCTGTGACAACCACACTCTTTTAGATCTGCACAGCAGCCATACACAAAAGAACCATAACGGTTTGCAGCTTTCAAAGTCTTTCACCAAAATAAATTTAAAACTGTTACCTACTATGGGAAATTGTTGTAGTTAGTCACACTGACGCAAATTTTTTGAAAGCATCAAGTGACAAGGCTCAATACCACCAAAACAGGTAGACTGTTTATTTGGAGACTTGTGTAACAGTTGATTTTGCCCCCAGACATCAACTATTTGGGTCACATGGCCTTATTTGTGAAACGCAAAAAGCTGAACACACGCGTTCTCACATTCCTAAACAGATGAATTTGATGGTGCACCCCCTGAACACCAAAAGGCAAACTTTTGTGCACAGGAAATCCATGTTTAAGAAAATTTCTAGGAAAGTGTTTTAGACAAAGTATGTTTTCACAGTGTCTGAAATACTTCCTCTTTCACTCTCATCGACTGATTTCCTGCAAAGAATAAGTTTGCCCTGTTCACAGAGTATGGCATGGAATTCACATGCTCAGGAATGTGAGCACATACGTTGAACTTTTGGGTTTTACAAGCAGAACCACATGACCTATATTGTTGAGATCTGGGGGCAAAATCAACTGTTACATGCGCCTCCGACAAAACAGCCTAGCTGTTCCAGTACTAGTTACTTGCAAGTCAATTAATTTGGAGTGGCATGTACAAAGAAAAAAAAATAAGGACCAGCTCTCTCCCCCCCTCCCCCTCCTCAAACCCCTACTGCCAAAAATAAACTTATTGATGCAGAGGATGCATGTAAGTGCTCTGAATTAATAAAAGCACAAGATTGCAGCTTACCGAGAACTTCAATAAAATGCCTAACTTGTACCAATAGTTTGCCAGTGGGTTGAAGATCCAGCTAGTAATTAAAGGGAAGAAAAATATTTATGGTTTTGACACCAAATATCTTAGCCTGTCTCATATATAGTATAGATGGGTTATTTTAAGTTTCAAAGGAAATGAACAGGTGAGTCGCTGTGGAGTAAAACAGCATAATTTGGCATCAACCGTGTTTCAAGAGCAAAGCCTGGCTTTTATAGTGTTTAAGCCTTCATCACAGCAAATCCCACTTAAAAGCAAAAAGAGACGTTAAAAGACATGTCATAAAAGGAATCCACCCCGTCCTACTTTATTAGGAATCAGAAGTTGCGTTATATCACGTAGCATTATGTATCTGAACCCTTCGACTTGATTGACAGAGAGTAGTGTCATGTGATATGTTTTGTCATGAGAGAAGAATGTGTGAGAAAAATGTGTGAGAACCAGATTGTACTTTGAGATTTAAACAGATGTGAAAAACTAGTAGAGAATTGTACTTTGAGGTTTGAACAAGTGTGAAAATGTCTCTCGTTAGCAACATTAGTCTCATTAACATAAACAAAACTCAAAAGCATTTTTGCTCTATATTGTCATCTTGTTGGACTAGTTAGCACAAAGAAACAAGAATAATCTGTTTGCTGCCATTCATGAACAGGGTCTATGAGCCGTTCATTAGAGTGGAGTCCCCCTGAGGCTGCACTTCAGCTTTCTATTTCATGGACTAAATAAATTTAAATAAAAATACTCCATCTATATCTGAAATATCGCCACTAGAAGTGTATCATTTGAACTTAAAAAGCTTGCAATACACACCAGATTAAGTTCAGCAGTCGCTAAAAATTGGACATGATAAGAGTTACATTCAACTACCAATTTCAATCTAAATGTACAATTTGGAAATGTGTGAGCTTTAGAAGTCAAATGCCGTGGTCATACTTGATTCAATCCAAAGGTCTGCACTATTCTACACTGCATATTTAAAATCCCCCAACAATACCTGGCACTCTATAAGAACATCAATTACAATTTTGCAGCGGTGTAGCAGCTCTTGTAAGCTTGCAATCCCACTGGCCCTCCAGTGTAGCAGTTGCTATTGTTATCAGGGTTAAGATGCATTGTGTCTGTTGTTTGTTTTATTGTTGTCTGCAATGGTACGAAGCCAATGATGTGAGACCTTGTGAGACAGCTACTACATTGCTGCAATTTTGCAACCAATTTGTAAATTTGCCAAACAGTGAGCATTTTTTACTTCGACTATGAACAATCGTCCTCCTTAAAAACAAAAGCCTCTGGATTCAGTGCAAGTTGCATGGATGGTACGATAAAGTAAAGATCGTTTTCCCTGTATCACATCGGCGGTCAGTGTCTATTTTTAGCAAAAATATTGTAAAAGAAGCTATTGGGCAATATAATTATACAATATGTCCCACTTTCGGGAAACCCCCGAAAAATACCAAATGACTCTTCTTGTAAAGTAACACAAATAGAGCAAATTCAATCGGGAAAAATGCCTTGTGAACGCATTTTGATTACAGTAAGTTTAAATTTTACAGAACAGTCGATCATGCATATCAAATTTGACTAGACATGATAATACACTGTGTGTAAAAAGTCGATTTGATACGGCAATGTCAATCCTTATGCCTACAAGTTTACTTAATTTGCTGATAACTTGACGGAAGATAGAGGAAACATACATAAATGTTAATCAATATAAAATGAATACAATCGACAGTTGACATTCTTACTACGATCTTGAATAACAGAAATCGTAACGAACGATTAAATGATTTAACGTACAGCTTTATTAAGCTTATGCAAATGCTGCAGGATTCGATCTACCAGAAGACTTATTTTCCCTCTTGTGCGCAAGCTATCAAAAATCCCTCAGTAGAGAACGTCAAGTCTTTTCTTTAAATTTCGCAAGGCGGCGATCCACCTTACTCCTGTTAAACGATCGAGATCGAAAATGAGATTCACTTGTTGGAAGAAGCCTATGTTGATCGTTTGTCTAGGCATGTATAAGCGTATAAACTGTACAGCTGTTATGTACATCAAACTTGTGCTAAATATACAAGTTTATATTGACTTCGATCGAAATTCTTTCAAAGCCAACATTTCAAATATTTTGTAACAAAATCGTATCGTATCGTGAAATTTCACTAAAACTTACCCAAATACTGGAGAATCCGTGAGAATCACGTTTGCACTGATCGACTAAGAATTGAACGCCGATGGAAACATCCGCAACTACTTTGCCGCTCGGCTTTTGTAAAACCACGACGGTAATCACACGGCCCTCGTAAAGATGGGTATCAAAGCACTTATTCCATTCGGGGTAAATTGTCTTTTTCTTCTGCACCAACGATATACCACGATCGGCTGACATAATAGCTTCCTTGATATGTACAGCACAATACGAATCGAACGACTGACAGTCTTTCAGCCATCCCGCGGCCGGTTCAACTTCTATCAATTTAATGCGTATAAATCCCATGATCGTTTCGCTGTCGCGCACCGAAACCTTCAGTCAATACACACTGTCTTGAAAAAACTGAGCCACCAACATCTACGCGACTCTAAAGAGCTCTCAACTTCCGTCAACCGTTTCCAAGAAGGGACACCATCCTACGTTCTCTGACAACGTGACTCAAATCGAGCGGTGACTTCACTTTTGGTGCGACCTAAATCCGTGACACAACTCCATATATGGTATTTGCATCCAATTTAGGGTGCACGTTTACATCCGCCTTCATTGTCCACTGAACAATGTTGATTTTCGGGGGCGTCTTGAATTTGCGTCAAAAGCTGAGGTTACGGAAATAATCATAAACATGTGATGCTTGCATCAATTCTTGAAATTTACGGTCTTTATCGCAGTTTATTTGTTCTTGGAAACGACATCCTAAACAATCAATGCCCCTGGTGGGGAGGAGAGAGTGTGAAGCATTAAGAGAATGGGAGTGCGCTAAAGGAACCGTGGTTTTTAAAAACAGAAACGCATTAACTTACAAAGTATAATTTTGTTATTAAATAGGTCTTGATCATCCCTTAAATGAGAATGCGCCAGTTGTAGAGCGTTTTGTTTAGTCAGTTGTAAAAAAATGTCGATGATCCGTAAAATATTTCGCAATAAACATTTCGCAATAAGCACTTTTAATTTCAATGATTTAAAACTTTTCTTTTTTTCCGGATTGCGCCCGTTTTGACGTAGAGAAAACAGGGAGGAGCTACTCTATCGTTTTAGTAAGTTTACAAAGTTTATTAAGAACAAAGGGTGTCCGTACATTTACATGTAATAGGCGGATAATAATCATAATGTGAAAATACAGATATTGGTTGAAGGCTCATTTAACTGGACGGGTTCTTTCTTGGCTTCGTAAGTGCATGTGAGAGCTGCCGCTTTACGAAGAGAGTTGACCGTGCAGTTTCTCTTATTCTTCATAGAAACGCGTTTCACACCCTTGAGATAAATCGCCTATGCTTTAAATGTCCGGAATCGAAGGTATTTTCCTTTCACGACAGCCAGAAATTTACAGGCTTTATATTAACGTGATCCCCTTTTTATAACAATTAAGTGAAAGGGTGTTTTGGCCAGATAACTTCCATCTGAAGGTTGACCTTCATGGGATTCTGAAGGTCAACTCGTCTGATGTTATTACCTACAGTTAGTTTGCATCAATGGATTAGCTCCACGGTAAATAACAAATGTTTATTAGATAGAAAAAGTGTTTGCTGTTTTGGGCTTCACCTTGCATTAGACTTGGGGTCGGAAGAGTGGAAA
This sequence comes from Astreopora myriophthalma, assembly GCA_014634185.1. Classification (NCBI taxonomy): domain Eukaryota; kingdom Metazoa; phylum Cnidaria; class Anthozoa; order Scleractinia; family Acroporidae; genus Astreopora; species Astreopora myriophthalma. The sequence goes on from BLFK01000190.1 coordinate 484,001, forward strand.
ACTCCCCTTTTTTCGTGTAAAAAGAAAACGAAGATTTTTCCTTTCTCACGTCAAGTCTGTACTTGTATGGTGGGGACCAGTGTTAAAGGTGAATTAGTGAGGACGTTTTGTTACTTGTGGCACGTGGGTTTACGGTCAAGGCGCCCGAAAGTCATGTCGCCCGAAGTCATGTCGCCCGAAACCAGAGTCATGTCGCCCGAAATTTATAGTCATGTCGCCCGATTTCTTAAGTCATGTCGCCCGAAATTTCGTGTCTACAGCACGTGCTTGAATCTACCGTAGAATGAGCAGTTTAGTTCATAGCAACGAACAACGCTTTAAGTTTTTGTTCCAAGTTTTTCCGTGGTCTCCTACAAGAAAAATTTGTTTATTCATCTACAAGACGCTTTTGTAAGCTATTGTTCTTTCACGGAATCTACCAGAAATGTTCCTTTTTCTCCGGATAAACGTCTTCGAAGGGAAGTGTTAATGCATCCGAAAAGCGAGAAGAAAAGAGCAAAATAGTACTGTTAAGAAAGAGTAAATCTGAAGTAATCCAAATTCATATGGTAATAATTGTTTGACTTTTTGCTTCTGTAAGTTTGTTGCCCAAAAGTGCCCTCTGGCAATAAGGAGAGTTTCTGTAGATCGAAATATCTGAATACAATTCGTCCTCTTTTTTAAAGTGTGTCCAAGCATTTTTTTCTCCATAATTTCTCGCTGTTGTTTTTTCTGTAACTAGTTTATCATTTATTCCTTCTTCTTCTTTTTTGGTTTAGTTTTCTGCTATCCATAAATAGCTCAATTAGCCTCTGCTATTTGAAGATAGTGTTAAATGTACAAGGTTTAAATACTTGAGATACGATTATCTATCCAAAAATAACGGGGGCCTCCCAGTGGGGGGGGGGG
>BLFK01000190.1:493309-503309 GCA_014634185.1 Astreopora myriophthalma
CCCCCCCCCCCCCCACCCTCCCCTGCAATAACCTCTGTTAAGTATCTCTCTCGAATAGCCTGGCCTCCCACTCTAGGACACCAGACCGTTGCAAGTTAATCCCCATACTGTTTCCCTCAACCACCAGTTTCTTCCACACCTGACATCTTTTTGTGACGAGCACTGTAAATAAACAAAACAAATACCCTGGTCAAGTCGAAGAACGTTAAATTTGCCAGTCTTAGTAAAGTAGTCAGAGTTAAGGTTTTCCAGAAAAAACATGCATAATTTATACATACTTTTTTATGTTTCTTTTCAACTTGATATAAGGGCCTCATTATGGGCCACCCTTTGGGGCTTCATAGGTCTTTCATGGTAATTTTTGAGTTGAAGAAGTGATCCTCACACTTTCTGGACAATTTAAGCATATTTATATGAGACAATTGCTTAAATTGTCCAGAAAGTGGGAGGATCACTTCTTCAATTCATTTCTAACCCGCACTTCACAATCATTTCATGGTAATTTCTGTTGTACATTTTTTTCTTGTGTCAGGCTTATAAAGGAACCTGTCCCACCAAGGAATTTAGAATATTTTTAACCATGCAACCAGAGGTACGATCAGTGCATTTAATAACTTAGTTAAAATCCTGATTCTCCTCTCAATAATCTGGCAACTAGAAACAAACAGATGTGACAGGCTGTACTTAAGTGTGCAAGTGATGCATGTAACTTTGTTTTAGCTCACTTTGGAGCAGTTTTCAATTGAGTGTGGAAAGTAGTTACGGCCATTTCCGAGTTACGTCAGCCTCTTATTCAAAGCGACTCAAAGCGCGAAAGTTTTGTGGTGATAATTAGTTTTTAATTTGCATATGAATTGTTTGCTCAAGGTGGAGCATTTTGTTGAGTTTACTGAGAGCGCCCGCAGACCGCATTGGAGCGTTGTTTTTCTTTTCTCTGCTTGTAGATTTTTCGATAAAGCACACGGCATGTTTTTGCGTTCGTGTTCAAGTTTTTGCTTTGAAGTTTCAATTGTTGTGGATCAGACACGAAAAACTTGTAGGTGATTTTGCTCGTGTGTGTTTCTTTGTATATAGTCTAGGTCTTTTACCGGTTCTCCTTTGATTTCAATGTGTTTGATTGTATTTTTATTTCAGTGAATCGTTTGATTGTTTGTACGTATTCAACCTGTTATTAAACGCATCTCAAGTACTTGTTCGATCCACGAAGTTGACTTCAGTAGGGACATTGGACTTCACACTTAGACTGGCTTTGAACAAGAGGCTGAAGTCAACTCGGAAATGGCCTATTGTGGCTTATCCAGTCTCGTTTTCCCGCGCCTGTACTTGCTTTGCGTTCTGGTTGGCTAGTAAAACCAAGTCGTGAATTACTCCCATTTGTGATTGGCTGAATGGTGTATTTCCTTCAGAACGTGATTGGCTCTGTAAGTACTTCGGTTTTCGTTTGCGACACTCAATTGAAAACCGCTCCAATTACCAGCAGTAACAACAGTAGAACAGAGGAGATCTCAGTAGTGGTAGTGGTAAAAGCCGTATGAGAACATTTCGCTCCATTGCATACAAAAACGTCAAAGGGCAAGCTCATATTTTCATAGTTAAGTAATAAATTATTGTACATGCTTTGTTGCTTTTGATGCGCTGCTTGTTGATGGATACCGTCCAGGTACAAAACTCGACAAAAAACTGGAGCAAAAGCTTGACGGCACCATTTTCACGTAAAGCGCACGTCATCACATTGAGCGGTAGATGGCAGCTTGGAAGGAATGTAAGCTGTATTAACGTATTAAAATAACGAAATAGTAATATCAAGTGTGAAGTGTATATGAAATAATTCATATGTGAACTGCGGTTGTAGATGAAGTGAAGAATGATCATCGCAGTTAATTTTCCAATGTAAGCAATTGGAAAGGAGAAGCCTGAAAAAATCAGGGCTCATTATTCCACTCCTCACGGGAGATATGAACTCACTAAATTGACCTCGCTCCCAATGTGTGGCTTCATAGCTCAATTGGTAGAGCATCGCACCGGTATCGCGGAGGTCACGGGTTCGAATCCCGTTGAAGCCCTGATTTTTTCAGGCTTCTCCTTTCCAATTGCTTAAATTGGAAAATTAACTGCGATGATCATTCTTCACTTTCAGTAATATCAAGTGACGATTATTGTTAATTGTTCCTCTCTATTCAGGACGAAAGAGCCATGCCAATGATTGTGACTGTCTTGGGTGAGAGTGGGCCTTCTCGTACAGTTCTGAAAATTGTAGTCAGACATTAGGGAGCTTAAGCATAGGCGTTTTTTGGCGACGAACCGCAACCGGAAGGGAGACGTTTTCCCTTTTTAACCCGCCTTCACACTGCAACATTTGTACTGCTCAGCGTCTTTACTCTTCATTATAGAGCGTTTTCACATGACGTCACGGTGGCCACGTTGCTGTTCCAAAACAAAGAAACGGCGGCCATGTTGGTGTACCAAAGTAATCCTCCGGGAATTGAACTCCATTTTTTGTCAATAGTAGCCTGTTCCAGGCTCCCAGATAGTCGGGAAAAGCGAATCGAGAAAACTGCGCGCGAAAAACGCGTGGGAGCTGGGGTCGAGAAGTTATGTAAATAGTTTCTTCTGGTTCAGCAGACCAATATGGCCGCTGGTCGCGTGTCCGAAAACGCTCTGTAGAGACGATCTGATCGAAAAATTGGGCAAAGTACGAAGAGTGCACTTCGGATTGACGTCTGTCCTGCAAAAACGCCTTTGCTTGAGTTCCCTCATTGTTTTCTTAAAAGTTGCCTGTTTCCTCTTGTCCTCAAACTTCTGCTCCTCAAACCTCTGGTCCTTTCTGTCCTTACAGGAACTGCTTGCGTCCAGGACCTCATTGGCCTGATAATGTACAAGTACACAAGCGAAGGACGAGACCCACCACTTAAGGTTGGACGGAAACGAAACTGTATTTTGCCCTTTACTGTAAGAATTCAAATGACCGGAACTGTGACTGCATGACCATATTTGGAAAGGAAAATAACTTGCGAGAGCGATTGATGTGATGCGAGAGATGCGAGAGCGGTTATTGTGGTGCGAAATTGAGCTGATGTGGAATTATGGGAGAGCTATCATTGAAATTGGCTTTCCTGTGGAAATGACACACCGTATTTACTTAAACGGGTACAGCCTCGTTTACGTGCCGCACTCTGGAACAAATATTTTGACGTGCGCCACACTCGGATGAGCGCCACATCTTTTAAAAACAATGTAGCCTTGTTTGGAACAAGTAGGTTATTCGAAGAGTGTTAAATGTTGTAAACTAGCCGTGGAAATTTTGATCTTTTCTATAGTGTTGAACATGTCTTCAAACGTCTCGTAGTTTGCATGGATCTAGTTGCTTGCGGCTTTAGCTCTCTCAAAATTCCATCATCAACACAAATGAGTAGTTTTAAATGAGCACCGCCCACATAAGAACAGCTTCCGATTGACTGTCGAAAGTATTGACGCAGTTGCTTTGGTTTTGCTCTGTGATTGGGCCAAAAAAAAAAAGTTGCGCGAACTTTTCGACCAATCAGATACAAAACTAAAACCAATTTCGACTTCGTCACTCTCGTTTTCCCGCGCTTGGCGTCGGCTGCGTTTACTTGCTTTGCGTTCTGATTGGCTTTTAAAACCAATTCGGGAATTAATTGCTGCCCTTTCTTATCTATCTGTGCGATAACTTTCCTGTTTAAGAATGATGTCAAGTCCAGCAGTTTGCTAATCGCTGAGGACGACGGAGAGGTTGATACGGATTTTCCAGGTAACGGTAGTTGGTTGGCATCAACTGAAGAACGATTAAGGTCGTGTTCTATTGCGATCAGGCGTTTCAACCAAAACCGGTTTTGGCTCGTTTGGTCGAAGTTTCGAATAGAACACTTTTTCAACCATTTTTGGTTGAACTGTGGTTGCGATTGGGTGTCGTCATTCTCAGACCTCCTCGGCTTTTTTTGCTAAAGGTCCGTACGTTGTCAAGATTTTCGCGGGAAAATGGCGCTAAACGCAAAAACTCGGTGCTCGCTAACAGATCAGCGGACGCTACCCATCGTTTTCAATCATTTAAACCAAGTTCGGAGCTGGTTTTGAGTAAGGTTCCAGCACTTGGCTAAGTAGCCTGACTTCTGGCTGTTATACACAATTGTGGTCTCATTCACACAGAAGCCCTTCAAGCTAATCCTGCCAAGCCGACCACATGCTGGAAAGATCAGACCACAACACCGGGTACTCCGTGCCCTACTCTTTGTGAATAGTGTGTGGGTCCCACAGAGTTAATAAACAAGAGTTGCGAGACGGGACCTCCGGCTTATCGTCCTTATCCGAGAAGACTAGAAAGTCTAACCATATGCAGATATAACTACAAAGGCAGCACTTCTCTCCTCAGTTATTTAAAGACCCTGAGTGTTGGTCCGGCCGGGGTTCGAACCCGCGACCTCCCGCACGGAAGTCCAGTACACTCTCAATTGAGCCAACTGGTCGGCGGTCAACTGGTTCAAAAAGTTGATCAACCAAACCGACCGACCAAAAACTGCTGTTTTCCAATATAGAACATGAAAAAAAAAAACGACAACAACCAACGGAAAACGGTTGATCCCAATAGACCACGATTTGTTAACTGAATAATACAAAGACTGGCCATAAATGGACCATTTTGCTAATGGCGAGTACCAAGTGAATCCTATGCCGTTTCAGTCTTTTGCCGGGAAAAAAGCGTCGGGAACAGTTTGAACACAAACTTTTAATTACCGAGTAATCACACCTCACACTACATTTCTTTGTCTTGTCTACGTGTCTCATCTGATAGTATTTATTACACGTCACTAAAAGGGGTCAATTATCAATTTTCGATCGGATTTCTAAGTTTGGCGGTACTAGAAATTTGAAACGTCAATCTGTATTGGTTTATCCACCAGGAGACTGCAACTGTCCAGGCTTCATTAGGAACTCGATTATATTAGTCAAACGGTCTTCAAGGCGCACGCAGGTGACGTCACCGCACCCATGTTGAATATAAACTGTATTGTTATGGTCTTATGCAAACATTTTCTTTTGTTTCGTCCAAAAAAAAAAATAATAATAATAATAACATGGCCTCTGATCACATGATTGAGGATTCAATTGTTGTATCATCTATTTCCAGCTCTTGAGAACAAGGAGCAAGTAACAAGATTCGGTTTCACTTGTTTGGCCTTAGTTCAGGTACATGTAATTCGAGAGATAAACTGTTTTTATATATTCGTCAGGTTATCATTGTAATAACGGATTGAACACACACAAAAAAAGTCGAAAGTACCTCTTGTTAGTTTTTGGTTGCCGGTTGCACATGTTTGTTTGTTTGTTGTTTGTTTTTGTTTTTTTGTTTTGTTTTGATTTGTTTTTTCCAGCTGATTCACCCTCTATGTAAAAAAGAGGTGTGATTTATCTCTTAAAAAGGAACGGTTCACTTCGTTGTAAAAGCTTATTTAATATTCCCACCATCTTTTCAAAAAACGAAGTTTAATACCGGCGGACAATACAGGCCATATGTTTTTATATAAAGATAATCATGAAAGTTCGAGTTCAAGACTTAGGCTATTTTTGTGAAATGAAAGAGAAAGAGAAAATGTCTACATATAAAAAAATTACTTTGATCGTTTACTCCGTACAGCCCCTCTGTCATAGTTATCATTTCTATTTAACAAATAGATTCCATGTTGCCTTGCGTCTGTTCAGTAATCACAGATGATGTCAAAACGAGGTAAGAACAAAAACGTGGCACACGAGGAGGCGATAGTCGAGTGTGTCACTGATGTTCTTACCACATTTTGACGTCTTCTGTGATCTATTACTGAAGAGACGCACGGCAACATGGAATCTATTTGTTAGTTATGAAATAAAGAGACAAAAAGATGAAGTCATTTATGAGGCTGCCCTCTGATAGATCGTAAGTGCGAACCAATCAAAACACGTGTAGAATTGAATTTATTATATAATTAACAAATAAAGAAGCCTAAGCCGTGTATTACACTGTGATAAAACACGATGGGCATTTGAGAACACGAGGGAAATGTAGACAACACGAACCGCAGGCGAGTGTTGTCTACATTTCTGATATAGAGGTAATGTGGCGAAAAACAATAAAACACGCTTTTTCTATGTTTTATACTCTGATAAAACATGGGTTTTTGACCAATCAGAGCGTGCGTAAGATCCTATCTATATTATAATTCTTAATCTCCAGAAAGATACCAGTCCAGTCAAACCAGCTCCTCCGAAACCCTCATCTGGAGTCATAGTCACTGTGTAAGTAAAAAATTCCTCTCTGGCAACTAAGTTTTCTTTCTAGCCCACTTCAAGAGGTTTTTCGTCTAGTCCACATTCCAAGCAGCAGAAAGCGGCCAGAAAAGCGTGTGTCACGCAGGCGACACAAGTTTCTTTGATGGAAGTTGTCGAGGCCTTTGTCTTATTTTTCAGTCATGAGCCTCAGCATGGCTTTTCCAGAGTGAAAGTGGAGAGTATGAACACCAGAATGAAACAAGTCTACGAGAAAATGATCAAGAAAAGAGGCTTAAAGAGAACAGGTTCGTTTTTCCAGGATTTCACGGTAATCGGATGCCCGGTCCTTATGACAGGAGCCTGTGACCAGGACACTTAGTCAACATTAATTTCTTGACGGTAGACCCTTTGCCGAGTAGATTTGAACTATCTTAAGAACTGTGACTAAGTTTAAGCGACTAAGTGGCAATCGGTTTTAGTCGTGCATCTGATTGGTTTGAGAGTTCGCGTAAGTTTTATTATCCAATTGTTGAGCAAAGCAACGACAAAAACCAAATCAATCGCGTAATTACTTTCGACACTCAATTGAAAACTCTACCTAAATGTAATCGGTTTCAATCTTGTCGTTTTTTGACCATGCATGCACCTCTTTGGCTTTGTTTTGTCTTTTCTGTTGTACAGTTTTAAGTGTTATTGTGATGTTCCACTGCATTTTAAGGGATCTTGTGAGACATAAAATTGCCAGTTTTAGCTTATAGCTTTTCAATATTCTACTTATTTTACATAGCCCATTAATGTCTCCTGATTCGTTTGGACGAAGGGATAACGCTTGGAATTCTGTCCAGTTTAGCCAATCAACTTAACTGGTGCCAATATATCAGTTTATCCTGTCACTGAGTGGTGTAGAGGCCGATGCAGTGGTTTAACCGCATGTTTTCTGTCTGTTGCATTTTAGCCAATGAATATGTGCTAGAAAAGCAATCCGAACCTGGGGTTCCTATCAACCTTGAATCAACATTGGAAAGCATGGGTTCCATGGAGTTCTGTCTTGTCCGATTCGGACGCAGTCGTGAGTGATTCCACACGAACAACTTTAAATTTATGTGGCAGTTTTTGTGTGGGACAATTTTTATTTTGTCGTAGCGTACGTGAGAAAATGTGCCCTATTTTTATCTGACAAATGCATTTGCTGATTAACTGGTGCACCTGTTTGTTTGTTTGTTTTTTTTTTCTAGAAAAGAAAACCTGAGCCATTTGACCTCATGCGAAAATTTATAAAATGGGCTAATGGCCAGTTTTCAAGTCTCTTCGGCTTGTCTTCGTGTCTCCGTTGTCCGAAGTCCCTTCTTTCTGACTTAAAGACAAACAAGTGTTGACCAGTTCTTTTCTGTCCTATACACACGAGCAAATGTACATTATAACATAGCTAGTAAATTCGAGTAATCAAATTCAATTGCGCGAGCGTGCTTCATATTCCTATTGTGGACGCAGATGAGGTCAGCAAACAAATGCCTCGAGGAAAAAGATTTCACCGCGATCTCTCGTAGATCGTAGATCTCTCGTCTACGTCTCCAGCAACTCTTACGCATCTTTCGTGCTCTCCAAACTTCCCGCGTACTTCATATCTCGGTGAACGCACGCTGACGCATGAACCAATTGTTAATTGCCACTTAAAATTTGGTCGTGTGGTCGAGGCTTAATTCGAATAAATTCAATATTGATAGCGGAGGTACAGTATGCTCTAAGTTTCGGTAGATGTTTTGTTTTTAGTACCACGATTGAACACAAATTGTCAGTTTTCAATTCTTTTTTCAGGTAAACCTGTCGACCCAAAGGAAGTGGACCCGAATCGATTTGATTTCTATGCTAATTACCAGTTCCAGGTGAGCGCTAATTAGCAAAAAAGTAGAAACGAGGAAATAGAGCGATATTCAAATGACTGTTGAAAGTAATTACGCGATTGCGACTGCTACGCTTTGTGATTGGCTTAAAAATCTCGCGCCAGTTTATCAACCAATGAGAAGGATCAAAACCAATCGCGACTTGCACGCGCGATTTTTCCCGCGCTATTTTTCCCGCCCTTTGAGCGAGTTACATGGGATTGCAACGACTTTAGATTGGCTTATTCCGCTGTTTGCATCTGCTGTCATTGGCCGGAGTAATTACTTTGGTATTGTTTTTACGACACTCAAAGTTGTCTTTGGCAGAGAGCGGGTTTGAATATGCAAGAAAAATGCGATACGTTCGGTCCCCTCCCTTCCTCAAGTGGGAAGGGGAGAACAGCTCGATCAAGTGGATCTGATGGCCTTTTGTTTTAGTCCAATCTTCCTCAATTCCACTTTTGGCCCTCCACTGAATATTTTTCGCTTGTCTTTTCATTGTCATTGTTTACACACTTCTTTCCGTGTCAGAGTCAAAATGCAGCCTCATCCTCCCATACTCGGAGTTAACACATTTACAGGTTAACAGCTGCTCAAATAAGAATCAATGTTGTGTCCTTAACAGTTAAACATCCTGACCTTTTTGCACCGGGACACATTGATGTTCTTACTTCAAGTCTTACGTTCCCCACTGACTACAAAAGCGCATCAGTCCCTCGCGCTAAAAGGACTTCGATTGAATTATATGGTTAATCTATATTAAGCAGTCCGTTAGACATTCCCCAGTCGAAAGCTAATAGGCTACTTCTGAGTTCAAGTCAGCCTCGTTTTTAAAGCGAGCCCAAGTGCGAAAGTTTTGCGATGGTAGTTAGTTTTGCTTTGCCGCAGTAATCATAAAAAAGAATCGCACTTAGACTCACTCTGAAAAAGAGGCTGAAGGGACCCGGAAATGGGTTAGTGCGTTCAATGAAGGAGGACGCTTCCTCATCTTATTGGATTCCTGTGGTTTCTTTTGGTAGGTAACATGTGTAACCAGGAGCAGTGCTATGTCGCAAATTGGAATTAATTATTTCAAATCTCAATCTTCTGGTTTAAAACTATAATTAAACGCCACTTTTTACGATGTGCTTTCCACTTTCAATCCTCAGACATACCGCGTCAGTATGCTCCAAAAGCTCAGACCAGTTACAGAAATACAGCTAAGTAAGTTTCTGTGGTTAGTTACCATGTTTTGTCTGACGTAAAATGTTCCCTTCGACGACTTACTTCCTAGTCTCTTTCTAAAGTCCTTATGAAAGGGTTAGAGCGATCTTCCAATTTAAAGGTCCTTGGGATTTAATAGAGTAAACACGGTGGAAGATCGAGGTGGACCCATGACAAGTAAAAAAAAACTAGCGCTTTTTCTGTCGAAAGAGCGCCTCAACCGAATAAGCACCGCACCCCTTAAACGGCGCTTTTGATTGCAGTGCTTATTCGCAACAATCGAGTTTTCGCCTGAAATATGCGCCATAACGAAGAGTCGGGAAATTAGGGAGCTCATGCGTTTTTGAGGGACAGGCACCAACCGGAAGTGAACTTTCTCTATTCATGTGCAGTGATTCGCTCAAATTTCCGAGCAATTCGTTTCTGTAACTTAGAAATACAACTTTGTTAGCGTCAAGGCAGGTTAAGAGGTAAAACGCCTCACCTCCCTATAACCATCCGTCGCTCAAAAAAAGGTTCTGTGCTTAAGTTCCTTAATGCTTAATGAACGCCGCGGCGCTGTTTCGAGATAATACAGCATACCGACCCAAGTTTTTGTAGTTCTATTATAATCAGCTTACTTTTCTTTTCCAACCAGGCGTTTCTCAAGAGAGAATCGA
>BLFK01000190.1:508309-538630 GCA_014634185.1 Astreopora myriophthalma
AATCATGTGATTACTGTACAAACCACATAAAACCATACATCACTGGAAAGCCTGAATCAGGTTTCAGAAATGCACCTCGTTCTGCCAAGAGTTAATTTGTAAACGGATGCTAGTGAAACATTGTCACCACATACTGCGGTGCACAACCAAATCGTGAGTACTCTAGCAAAGACATCTTTGGATGTTGGAAACTCTCTATAAAGTAAATCGCAGAGAGGCAAATTGAGGGGGTCAGAATAGAGGGTGGACCACGGACTTTTAAATATTCAAAACTTTGGCCCAAGTCTCAATTGAAGTGTCGCTACAATAACATCACTTCTCTTTTTTTCTTTTCTTTTCAAAGTGTCATGAGTGGCCACTTGTCAAACAGCAAGCCTTCTTGCTCGCTAGAAAAGTGGCAAAAGAAGGGGTAGAACTTGAAGCAACGCTCACAGCACCCCTCCCCAGACAAGGAACCTTCAACATACCAACCTCATACCAAGGGCTTTTCTCTGCCTGCCCACGTCACTCTCAGCAGATAAAAGTCCTGGGAACAAGGCAGTTTCAACACACACCTGGTGCATCACTTCTGAAGATAACAGTTCGCACATTCTTGTCAAACTTCACACAACTGATGGCATCTGTGAACTAAAAGGCAGCTGAAAATTGTTGAAAATTGATAATTGCTATCTGTGATGATTATCCTTACAATTCAATATTAAAGGGTTGAGAGTGAAAACTTAGGCAACAGCACAAGAGCTTGTCATGAACCTTTAAATACCACAGTACCTCCTGCAAATGAAAGTTCTAAATATGGCAGCGTGTGTTTTGTTGTTGTTGTTTTCTTTTAGGAGGAGGGGGAGGGGGTACACATATTCCAAACATTCCAAAATAAGTCCCTCAAAAAATGGACATACCCTTGCAATATAAGTACTATAAAGAACAATGAGCCTTAACATTGAATTTTACATTACGTGGAAACAGATACAACATAGATTTTTTGGGGTGCGTTTGTTTCTCAGAATACTCAAAATCATTTTAAACGAGAGGCTACAGGTAGCCAATACTCTAGCCTCTCTTTTAGCTGACTTAAAAAAGGGTATTAAGCATGTAGTTAATTTTAGGGTACAAAATACTAAAATACTCAAAATCATTTTTTTTAAATGTACCATGTTCTTTGACTAAACATATCCAAGATTGGCAATGAGCAAATCAGTGTCCAGAATAATTGAAGAAGATAGTGGTAAAACCTGCTATGTGATATTTTTTTTTTCCTTTTTGGCTCAAAACTCGCCCAAATTTTCCATGTACGTTTCTTTTTATTGTGTATAATTATCGTAATTATTTATTCTGGAATAGTCCCAACAAAATTTACATAGAAGAAAACAACAAAAGCGAGCCTTGATGATCTGATGTTAGATAACATAACAGGACACAAACATCATATTTCCAATACTATTGATTTTCAGTGCAATAAAGCATGTTGAACAATTAAGCTTTTCTAATTGCAAAATAAGGTCACTGCTTTATGCTCACCAGATTTACAAAGTTCTTGCTAATAGCATTCTTTGCCTCTGGTCTGTTCATTACAAAAAGGGCCACACCTGCAAACAGTTACACATGAGCTCTGTGAAAACTTATGAATTGATATACTTTATTATATGAGATTAACACGAATTTCAAAAATTCCTGTTAAGTCGCATTAATTTATGTTAACACTAATTTCTGCACATTACTTTTCGTGACCTTAATTGCCATTATTTTTCCCCCAAATCCCTTACAAACTCCCAAAGAAAGGGGAAATCCTTAAAAGACATACTTGTGAGAGCAAAACTCTACGTGCCAAGGTACAAGAACATCACGGGAAGTGGGAATTGTGTTTGGTCTGTCAACTCCCTTTTTATCTATCTTGGAGTTTTTCAGTTATTAAAATAAATTTGTTCTTGTTCTCAGCAAATTCTATTTTTGTTTGTTTGCTTTTTTGGTATAGCAGATGCATTCATTTCCCTCATTTTGAAATTTTACTCCCTCGCATTAATTTCCTTTACTGGGAAGCAAATTTTGCTTCAAATCGCATTAATTTATTGAAGTCAGATATGTCCAAAATCGCACCTAATTAGATGCATGCATATTTTGATAAGTGTCACAAAGTGTCCTCTTGCTCGTCTCCTCAGGTTGAACGTCACTTGTGTCGAGAAATACAAGCAATAAAGATCACAGTGTCCAAACTGTGCTTTTCAAGTAAACATAAACAGTTGCATTTACCCTAACCTAAAAATAACCCTAACGTTAAAGTGCACCTAACCCCAAAATATTTTTTTTCGCTACAATTCATCTTTGAAGTGGCATGAATTTCAAGTACGTTAATTAACAGGAGCATTAATTTTCTATAATAAGGCAGTACATTTTCCATGACTAAATGATCCAGTGCAAGAGATGTGTCTGCAAGAATCACTATAGCTTGCAACACATTTGACCAGCCAAAAAATTACGCTGGAGGAGACTCAGGATATTACCTTACAGTATTTTTACTGTGATATAATAATACCTCACTAACTGAATTCGAGGGCAGTACTGCAAGTTATGCCCCACGTTTTTTTTTCCAGTTTAATTGACGGCCCAAGTGCAAAGCATGAGGGCCATGAATTAAACTAGAAAAAACAAGGCGGAGCCGCAAACTTACAATACAGCCCGAGAGAACAACTTAGGTTAGTAAGATATTCATTATATCTCTTGGTAATGAATCGAACGGGAAAGCACACTCTGAAATTTAACGGGCCATGCTGTAGAGTATAGCCTGCCAAATTGGCCGATCATAGCAGGTGTACTATCTGAGAGATATAATAATATACTGTATAGCACGCTTCCACGTGCCTATCAAGTAAATTTGTACATGAGTGTGTGGTAAATTTATCTGATTGTCTCAAACTAAGAGTAAGCTAACACATGTTTTCGTTAGGGCTCCACACAATGGGCCATTTCCGAGTTGCTGTTTTCCTCTGATTCAAAGCGAGTCTTGGTGCTCAACCATTCAAATGATAAGGAGTTTGATTTGCATGAAAATACCCAACTCATTTCCATTTGAATGGTTGTGCACCAAGACTCGCTTTCAACCAGAAGCAAACATCAATTCGGAAATGGGCTATTAGATGGGTATTGAAAAGACTCACCAGCCATGGTGACTCTTGAGGAAATGGATCAGCTCCACCCAAGACTCATGTTATTTTATGTGACAAAGCTTAGCTTTCATAGCTTCGCATTCATAAGTTCTCCAATACATATTATTGTCTACTGGATATTTAGCAAGGGAGGAGGAATAAGGGCTTAAATGAGTTAAGGAAAGTAGCTCGCTCCTCAATGCAGATAGTTGGCTCCACCAAACAGTGAACAGTTGAACAGAATCAGTTGTTTTCAATCGATGGTATCTGAGATAAGCTTTCACTGACAATTTTTAGTCTAGAAACAGTGCCACAAACGAGTTACAAAAAGCGGAGCAATGTAACTATTTTAACATATCTCAAAGTGAGGTGAAGTGACCTATGCCCAAGTTGTCCACGGTAAACCCCCACATCTCAGCTTGGGGCCAGGTTATAGTGGGCATCAGCAGGGAATTTTCCATGATAATCAGATTCAGTGACAAGCCAAAGGGTCGCAGGTATTGGGGACTTTCGCAGCTTTTGCATGCCACCGAAGAGCAGCGAGGGAAAGGTGGAATGAAGTCGACTGGGCCTGGGCTGTGCAGCACAACATTTTTACCTTGCAAGTAGTGGCCAGTGTGTGTTGTCCAAATGTGAAAACAGAGACTGCCAAATCAACATGTTTGAAAATGTTGAAATTCCATTTAATGAGTTAGAAAAGTTTATATTAGACTGTGTCGATAGAAAATGACTGCGTGAAAGCAGAGATAGCCCTATCAGTTGAAGTTCCGAATTCCATACATGATCACCTTTTCCAAAAGGAACGGGGGAATTGAGTGGGTAATAAGCCTAAATTAGAGGAAAAAGTTGTCCTTGGGTTGCCCAGAATTTTAAAACTTTAGCAGTGAGCACTGGTCAAATGCCGCGCCGATGCCATGCCCCCCATCCCCCACGGCCCCTGCGTGCGCGTAGGGTGCATAAATACAAGTGTACCTTCATGTTTCCCATCAAGAAACCGTAGACTAAATTCTTCCGACGCTGACGACACACTCTCTGTGCTATATGACGAGACGTTCGACGGGAAAACCTTTCTCAAAGAAGAAAGTCGTTTGTGAATTACAAAGGAAATGCACTTGTGTCCACCTAACTTGTTGATCACGACCGCCATTATTGTTCAACGAAGCGATTCTCGTCCCAAGCCCTCCTCAGCCATGGGCTTTATTCTCGCGGCGGACATTTTTTAGTCCCGAGGGACTGATAACCCCGAAACTCTTTCTCAAACCTATCAACTCGAGGCCGCTGGGTAATAAAAGCCCATTTCCGAAAACCTTGCAATGGCCCCTAACACTTGCATTCGGAAGTAAACTAGCAAGTTTAAAACAAAAGATGCAAAAATAATCCTGTGATCATGCAAATCTGGCTGCGTTTTCAAGGCAACGCACGCATCGTCACGACCATTTTTCATCCCGGCAAACCGGGCTGGACCGTTTATATGATAGTTTTCCATCTCGGCTTCCCGGGTGGGGTACTCAGCAGAAGCTTGGGTAGGGAGGTGCAGCCCGGGAGCTCAAACCCTGACCCTGTTTAAGACACAATTCACTGATTTCCCTATCAGATCTCGGCAGCTCTGACCAGGATCTCGACAAGCGGGCTAGCCCGCCTTCTCATATAAACGAACCGAGATTTTACCAAAGAAAACAGGCATTAGCTGAGATCTCGGTAAAGCGGGCTTATTGACTTCAATAAGCTCAACTTCTGAATAAGTGAACTTCGAACCGTACATCTTTTACTGAGCGAGGTTTTCCTTGCCAGCACTTCAACTCTTGGTACGCTCCGACACTTGAAATTAAGTGAATGACACAGTGGACCTGTATTCGATGTTTCGATCAACGCTTTGACTTTTGGTTCAGTTTCCTTTTTCAGCGTTTGACTTCGCGTTTTGAACCGGGCTGGCTGGCTAGCCGACTGAACACGCTAGTTAACTTTTTGAGCACACTCGCTCAATTAAGAACACGCTGGTTCACTAAAAAGTTCCGAAGACCACTTAACTAAAGTGGGAGTAACAGCTGAATACGCGGCTCCATGACTGTCTATAATGCTGCCGCCTCATTCACCTAACGTCTTCGCTCGGTGGACTCGTTGGCAATGACTTGTGGTGGTAGTTCTCACTTATAAGACTGACTTAGGCAACGCCCACCTCGGTTTCGGTCATTTAAGACGCCTTTCAAGTATCTGTATTGTTTTCACGTTTGTCATCAACACATAGAGTACGGCAGTTTTAACTCCTTATTGCACCAATTTTGAAATCACTCGTGATCGTTGCAATCTGATTGGCTCTCAACAGTGCACTCTATTCTTAAATCATACTGAAGTGGACAGATAAATACTGTTAGTATGTACTAAATTAAAACAGAGGGTAGCGTCGAAGGGGCGCTCTGATTGGCTACTCAACTCCGAATATCCTTTGCTGTTTACCTCAGAGCAATTCGCGATTTTTACGCTCCCTCACGTGAATTTTGAGAAAAATAGCGTCCCGGTTTGCAACCGTAGCAAGCGAAGAAATTATCCAAATTAACGAGGAAGCGGTTCCTGAAAACACAAAGAAAGTGACCAAATTTGGTTTAGGTGTGTTTAAAGGTAATGGTTTATGTTTTTAACCCCGAGTTTATCGATAAAAACCTGTGAAAAAGCTTTGTTTACAAATGCAAATTAATCTCGCATAACCTTAGTTGTTGTCACTTGTTCACTTGCGGACCAAAGTTCAACGATATTTTTTCCAGAATGGTTTCAACTACAGAAAATAGTTGTTGGAATAGTTGAAGAACAGAAAATAGTCGGTGAATAGTTTTTAAATATTGACAAGACTGAAAACTGCTGATTTCAAAACGGGTGAAATAGAATGGCAATTAAATCACGTGTCGTGCAATATTTTTTTCGTTCAATTTGGTCTGAAATCATTCGCATGATCACAAGTCTGATTTCAGACGAAATTGAACTCCACTTACTTCAATCAATTTATACGGAATTTGTAGCTCGTTAGAACAACAAATGTCATGAACGACAAAAACGTCCTTCTTTTCTACGCTTCCTCAAAACCCGCAAAGGCAAAATCCTGAAGAGGCAGCCTTGTAATCCGCGAGTATAAACTGGCAAACTCGTAGAAAACCGCTCACACACTACCTTCGAATTCACGCCAATTTTTATTGATTCTAAGGTTAGGAAGCCGCCATTGTTTTGTTTTGCTCAAAACGCCTGCTTTTTTGCTACTCACTCAGTCTATTACTCAAAAGATAGCGACAAGAGATCATCAACCAAAGAGTGAATTCCCAATATAACCCTCATATCCATCCTTTTTCCCCCGAAGTTATTTTTAGATCAAGTGCTCAGACAGAGAAATGCTCAGCAGCCAATCATGTATCGAATGTAGTTCGAGTATTGCACGCTTTTCGTGGGAGTTCCACGAGAAAAAAATGTCGGATAAACTAGTCGACCTGTCTGCAATACATTTTGTCGATGGACGAGATTACAGAGTAGTGGTATGTGGTAGAGTTGGAAAACGAAGTCGAAAGGGGGACTTTCAACACTGGCTGACATCAGAGGATAATTCAAACGAAAGACCGAGTTTGGAGTTTGAACGTTTTATGTACAGCGGCAGTGATGACGATTACGGAGACGAGACAACAGACGCTAGCCTGCGTAGCTGGCGGTTTTGTCCGAGCGAACGAACAAAGTGGCGAAGCCGCGTAAACGAGCGGCGAAGCTGCGAGGGGATTGGGGCTGGGGAACTCCTTCCCTCCGCCCCCTCTGCCCTCGTGCCTTCGCCGCTCGTTTACGCGGCTTCGCCGCTTCCTTGTTCGTTCCCTGGGACAAAACCGCCAGCTACCCAGGCTAACAGACGCGCGAGGGTTATCCCGCCGCGAGGCACTGGTAACAACCACGATGATCTAAAAATAACTTGACGAAAAAGGATGGGTATAAGGGCTATATGGGGAATTCACTCTCTTAGCTTGATGATCTCTTGATAGCGAGTAGTCAGCCAATCAGATTACAGGATTCATGGAGTAGATTTCTACCAGTGAGTGATAGATAGCAACGAAAAAGCCGCCTTTTATCAGAGAACTCGAATGCAATTCCAAACAATTTGCATTTTGTCAGCATATTCTCCCAAAATACAGTATGATACTGCCACTATTGTAAAAATTAAGATCTAACAATTCACGTCCATGCAACGTGCTACTTTGCGGCCGTTTTTTGGATGTCATGTAACGCTCCCCTGCTGAAATTTTGCTCTCGAGATTATGAATTCGTGGGTATTCGATATGATATGATATGATATGATATTTTATTATTTATGCACGGTAAAATCATCAGCTAAGATTACAAACAATGCTAAAATCTAAATTACAAATGGTAAAATTTTAAAATGATTACAATAAAATACAACTAAACTATATTTATTCTAAAGCTGCTTTCCATGAATGCCGTGCTTACTAAAATATGTCTTTAATCAGATTTTTGAAAAGCCCAAGAGACTCTGCTTGTCTCGCTTTGAGGGGTAAGCTATTCCAGACAGTAGCACCTCTATAGCTGAAGCTGTTTCTATAATAATTTGTCCGCGGAAACGGAACATTAAGCTTTCTTTCAGAGTCTCTTAAACTATAAACAGATTCGCGGTTTGTAAATTCCTTGGTATATCGAAAACAGAAAGCTATGAAATTTCGTTTTAAGCCGAAATAAACGGTTTTTGAAAAGTTGTGTTATAAACTTGGAGAACGAAACACATGGCATTTAAATCTCGCCGGAAGTCGAATATTTATCGTGGTGTTGTGTATACTGGTCACCCAGCTCTTTACAGCCTCTAATTTCATTGGATCGGTATAGGACGTAGCTCTGTCGGGCCAGGGTCCATTGTTCCTGTTGCATGTTTATTTGGTTCTATTGTTTTCTGAACCAATCCCGAGAGCCGTTGCAATTAATAGCTGCGAAACTGTAGCTCTGGCGAAAATGAAAAAAAAAACCACGGGTTCCGAGAGTGGTAAGATATTATTTCGAATCCCTCCAGGAAGCGGATATTGGCGAGAACTGTAGAGAAGAAAGTTAAGGACATATTCCTCTCCCCTAGATCCATAAACCATGCTGGATTCTTCTAAAGGAGATTTCATTGCTTATATTTCCGGCTACTTGATATTATTGCTGGCACTTTCGCCTCTGCCGCGGTGTTTATCTCTCCGATTTTCAGACGACATACGCTTGGAAGCGTCAACGACACAGAATAATCGTAAGTTTGTTGACTTTCTCAAAATACATCATAGCTGAAACTTGGGGCAAGATGACTTTGTGATCCGTTTTCGGATTTCCCAAGAATACATCAAATCCGAAAAAAGGATTTGAAATCCAGGGAACTTCGCCGCCTGTTGGAAGGGTTGGTTCGACTCACCCAAATTAGGGAGGGAGGGGGGGGGGGGGTCACAGAATGCATCAGCGAGCAGCTCGAAGAAATTAAGCTGCCTGATCTGCGCTGTTCAAATTCTGCGCGCGCTGTCGCACCAGATCAATGACACTCGGATGTCAGAAACTTGCATTGATATCTCCTTTTGTATCGTCTGTTTGTGCAACAGTGAAAAAAAAAAAAAAACGATAGTAACGGAAGGTAACACTTGGCAGTAGATCTAGCTTTATTCGTACCATATCGTAAACATTAACTTTTCTTGCTATGTATCAGTACGTAACTAACACTGGATGACTAAGCCTGCCAAATCAACTAATATAAGGCTTGTGAAATGTTGAAAACCCTTCTGTTCGAGGCCTCCATTCTCCAACTACCAAGTCCATTTATCCAGCTACTATTCGAGCCCTAGAGATCCACGTTATTCAACGCGGCATTTTCTCCATGGCCGTCATCCAAGAAATTTCGGCTTGATAGTGACATAAAACGGAGAAACGGCTACAACCTTGGGGTCTTTGAAAAAGATTTCACGTTTGACATATTCATCCATGAGTTATATTAGAGAGACCATCTTCGCCGGCAAGATGCCCAAAATGGCGGTTTTATCTTCAGGTATTTCTCAAAATCTAATGGACCAACTTCCAATATATGAAATCGACTATAGGAAACTGCGCTCAATGGTTTGACGTCATAACGCCAGTGACATCTTAACGTCGTCTTGCGATAATCTTTTTGTGTGTTAGGTCATCCATTAGCAGTACTTCAAATAGTTTCAGGTAAAACTAATTACCAACACAAAACTCTCGCACCTGGACTCGCTTTAAAAAAAGGGGTTTACGCGTGAACTCAGAAATGGCCTATTTCGCAATTCTTGTTTTGTTTTTCTTTCCCAATGCTTCTACTAAACAATTAGATTATGAGCTCGAGATTTCTATCGCGTGATAGTTGACGAGGGCGCGGCCCGAGCCAACTATCACGCATAGAAATCGACAACGAATAATCTAATTGTTTTAGTATAAATCTACTAGTCGTTCAAAACTAAACAAGTAAATTATCTACATCCTCATCGCAGACACTTCGAAACACTTCGAAACGCGACGAAGTGGCCGCCATTTTGTTGAAAACCGCCACTCGCTATCTATCACAGAATAGATAGCGAGTAGCGTAGCCAATCAGAGAACGGCATTCGTGATAGAACGCTAGTAGATTTATACTAATAGCGATTAGCTAAAAAATTCCCGCCACTTGTTGAATCCGGGCGCCTTGCTCGCTCGAATTTTCCCGCGCTTAGCGCCTGCCATATTATGCACTTGCTTCGATTTGCAATCAGCTCATTTGGTCTTCAACGTTTTGAAAAAACTTACAACTTAAATCACGTTTTTGCGCTCAGCTTAACATCTGTAGATTGTCGGACATTTTCCTCGCACTGCTAGAGAAGATTTTTGATGCGTTCAAGCATTAGTTCAGCAGTGTTTCCCTGACAATTTGCGGCTAAAATCAGCAGTCGTCCAAAGTCACTAATGAATAATAGCTAGCGCTAATATCCCCGGCTATGCATTTAACAAGCAGTCAGTTGTTAGTACAAAGTTACAGTTTAGCTTTGTAGTCCTCCAGCCAACTTTCCACCTCCTTCAAGTTGTAATTGTACGGGCCCGTGCCACCTTCGTACACTATCTTGCCTTGTTGAACAATAAACAGTCTCTCAGGCCAAGCTCCGTAGGCGTCCTTTGCTTCGTTCTCCATCGAGTCGACTACGATTGGCGCAGTACATTTACAGGACTGTTCCAAAATTCTGGCGGCCTCGCAACGCTCTTTTAAATTCTTGTGCTGCTTGATTTCAACGTTGTTCTGCAGAAAAGGAAAAGAAGAGAGAAATTAATCCACTCGCGAATTAATTATCGTGATTTCATTGTACTTTCAAATTGAACAAATTAAGTGAAATTGTATAATTGTATACCTGAGAAACATAAACTGACAAATGCAAGACATGGCTCACAGATGACGATAAAATTCGACTTTAATCAAAGTGGTTTTGTTGTTGTTGTCACTGTTGTTTGGCGAGAAGCCGGGTCTTAGTTTATGACACCACCATAAATGGACTATGCACCACCAAATATATACTAGCTATTGTGTAGCTAATACGATATTACGTCTTTCTTATGAAAATTACGGTTTTTTTTCAGTTGTGAAATAAGGCTAGTTACAACCCGAACTATTTTGCACTTGGACAAGCTCAAGAAATGACCTATAGGGGTTGATTTAAGGAAGGCTAAATTTGCCAGTTCCACTTCACTTTCAAGTAATCAAACTCTAGAAGCTATTAAAATCTTTAAACAACAACGAAATGTTTTGTCCTAAAATAGCATTGTTCTGCAGGAAAAATTGTTATGCTGTAACCCCAGCTGGGGGTAAAAGGCATTCGTTTAGGATGAAGAACTTTGCACTTGTTCTGGTTACCGTATATTACTGAGAAGATAGACCGATGAAGACCACTCATCGATTCCCGTTTTCCTCGTCAGGAGAATGCTTTTGTCAGTGTACTGTTTCTTTTGCAAATTGTTTGAACCCCGGCCGGGATTCATATCTTTACTTGATGAAGTCAAAGATCGTCCGAGTGAGGGAAGGTTGTTGTCTGACGACTTGTAGAGAGCTTTAGCAACGAGGACGGCAACGGAAACTTCACAAAACAACAGGTTTAATTAAGCCTGGTTTTCACTAGGGATGTTACCAAAACGAGAATGGGGAATGGGGAATGGGGAATGGGGAATGGGGAATGGGCAATGGGCAATGGGCAATGGGGAATGGGCAATGGGGAATGGGCAATGGGGATGGGAAATTGAAAAATGGAAAATTGAAATGGGAAAAAAATAAAAAATAGCCAATTGGATTGTAAAGAATAATTGTTGTTAATATGGAATAATTTTTCTCAGCGGTGATTACCCAAGCTTTTAAAGCGTTTTGCGCCACAATTAAAAGGGGAATTCGCGATGATAAGTAGATTTCCGATGTCATTAAAAACCGGGATATTTTGTTCGAGTGTTCTACTACCCGCAAAAATTTCATTTTGGTGGAAAAATTTCCCGTTTTGCAGAGTTTAAAACAGATTAATTACGGTTTGTTTTGCCAGTTTTCTTCTCCAAGAAAAAAATCATGTTAAGACCAATTTCTATCGGCTCGTTAACTATTTATATAGTTGTTATTTTCCGTTGTATAGTGGTGACGCAAATTATCCTCGGGGAAAACGTCAGACATGTGGCGGCAAAACGAATTTCCAGCTAGCAAGGCTTAAAATTTCGTGGCCGACTGTTACTGTTTATCTTGCACCACACATCAAACAAGAACGTTCGGTACGAAGAAAACCGAATAGGATTAATCTCATCTTTCAGCGTGTACTGCTCTGAAAAAAACGTTTTGTACAAGTAAACCAGAAGCGTGACTCATACGCCATAAGATCATGAACACAAGCTTCGCTTCGATAATCTCGAGCCGGAGCGAAAATAAATTATCATAATTAAGAAAAACGCGGGAAAAGACACGACAAGTTGAGTAAGAGATAGAATAAATCGGTTAAGTAGTGGCAACGCTAAAACTTTGACATTAAATTAAAAAAGAGTTATTTCATGTTCATTTATAATTATACTTAAATACAATAAGAGTTTCTAAGCTTAATTAAAGGTATTTCACGTTCATTTCGTTGCACCTTAGTGCGTCATCACTGCATTTACCGGTTTCATTCAGTTTAGTTATCTTTCAAAGGACTTCTTGAATTTTCTGAATAAAGTCCATCACTGCTAACTCCGAACAACAGAGGAGTCCACATTTAGTACGCATGTCATTTTAGTTTTTGCTAGAAACAAAGTTTCTACTTATCATCGCGAATTCCCCGTTTAATTTTGGCGCAAAACGCTTTAAAAGCTTGGGTAATCACCGCTGAGAAAAATTATTCCATATTAACAACAATTATTCTTTACAATCCAATTGGCAGTTTTTAATTTTTTTCCCATTTTCGATTTTCCCATTTCAATTTCCCATTTTTCAATTTCCCATTCCCCATTCGCCATTCCCCATTTCCCATTCCCTGTTTTAGTAACATCCTTTCACTAGCGACGCAAGCGCAAGCATAGAAATTCGTGTCAAGTGAAAACCAACATAACGCAAGCACAAGCAGAGAACGCAAGCATTAAAAAAACAATCGTTCTGCACGCCCTGCATCAGCGTTTTACACTTTGGTACATTTCTTTGCCATCCTCTGCAAAACAACAACGTCAAATTACCAAAATCAGCGGCTTTGGGAGAACGTCAGCACACGTCGTTGAATGTTTCGATCTCTCTCCAAACTTGAACGCCGTTTATACCAGTTTCATTGTTGGATAGCAGACACATATTTTGCATTTTGAATGAGTTGAAATAATCTCAAAGTGATTACAATGCCGCGAATTCCTGTTTTAAAGCGACGTTCTCGTTGCCGTTGTCGTCCTCGTTCAGTGCTAAAGAACGTTTCGACAATCTGAGCGAAAGCCATCTGTTTATTTGGAAGCATTCTTCTGTAACTAAAGACGGAAAAACTCGCGATGAAACATTTGTACACTGGCTCAAGCGAATAAAGAAACAAATAACTGAGTACTCACATTCCAACGCCAATCGTCAGTTGGATGAGCCTCACTGATGTAGACAGTGAGAAAATCTGCGACCTTGTCAAACTTGTGAACGACCTTTGCAAAGTCCCTCACAAAAGTGACAAGAAACGGTGGTCAGGTGCAACTGCCGAAGTTGACAACAAGCGGCCGATTCTCTCTCACGAAGTCCAACAGCTTACATTCCGTTCCATCAACTGTAGCCACCTTGCAATTCGGAGCGGGGGAACCCCGCTGAGCAGTCTTGTCTAAATCGCCCACCAGTATCTTAAGGATGGAAACGAAGTGCTTTCTGCCGCCGTAGAATTCCCAAAAGTTTTGGTACGGTACAAGGTTGTGTTTTTCTTCGTACTTTTGGAGCTTTTCCTTAAGGACTGGGATGGAGGCCCAAACAATTTTCAGAGCAAAGAGGAAAATGCATTTGATGTACGTTTTGACCAGCGCGATTTTGTAAGTCAAGCCCTTCAGCATGTTCATAGCGTGATAAAATAGTGAGAACTATGAGGATTTAAAGCGGCCCGCGCGGACAAGCTTGACTTTACAACTGACCACAATAATTGATAAATGCAACATTTGATTGGTCAACTATCATATTTCAGATTTGACATAATGGACGTTACTCGCCCATGCGGAAACCACGTAATGCTCAAGCTCGCTAGTTTTCATTTTCCACTTTTAAATCATCTTTCCAAAAGTTCTGTTAACAGAGAATTTGAAAGGAAAAACGCTGGAGACATCCAGTTTTAACAAATGAAAGGCGACAGTCAGAAAAGGTGTTGTTCTTGTTCGTTGTTCTCGTTCGACCGCAGAGCGTCGGCCAGATCGGAGTTTACAAATTGTTCCGGTGGGAACCGTTCATCCCGGACTTACTTTTGTTCTTTTGTAATGAAAATGTGTAGTATGTATATAGGAATGCATCTCAATCTATTGTACTTTTGATAATAACCGGACGCACTTAAGAAAGGGCTTGATCTGTCCAAGACAGGTCGTGCAGAGTCGAAGTGTTGCATATTAAATTTGAGAGGGTATAGAGTTAAACGAAAATTTTGACGTTCTTGCTCTCACTGGAATTAAGACTTGAGTGATTAAGTCACGGACTTATTTTCTTTTCCAACTTTTCTTCAACAACAAAACTGTCAGTAAATGAGGACCCTTAGGGGAGGCCGGGGGGAGGGGTTCTAGACTTTCCGGTTTTCCCTGCCGCCTATCACTGTTGACTCCCGGCCCGTGTTCCGTGTTTTATGCAGCCTGCGAATACCCTTGTTTTCGTCGCTCACCGCCACCCTGAGGGACGGGAAGCGAGATGGGGCTCACTTCAGTACAGTTCTAGAAACGTGTGGAATTACGACTTCGACCTGTTTATTCTTGCGCTTAATTGTGCATGTTCTCTAAATCAAACACAATATCGGCGTTCTCAATGACAAGCAGGTTCGATTGAAATCGTTGTCTGCTACTGAATAGTTTTAAACTAGTGAACATGGAGACGCCGCGTACGTATAAACGTATGTTGAGATCAGTGTAATTAAGATATTTTAATAATCAACAAGTGAACAAAAAGTGTCAAACAATGAAGCCGCAATATCGACGCTAGGAATTTGATATTCACTGCACAAGGAGGCGAATATAAGATAATGAGTTACTGATCGTTTTCGGGCAGACAACCACTGACATTTAAAACACATACTAGCCCATCATGAAAAACACGCAATATGCTTATGGCACGCTTAGGCTCCGTGCAAACGGACGCAACAACTCCCGACATTGTTGGGAGTTGTTGGCCAACAACTTTGCGTCCGTTTGCATGGAGCATTATGATGTGGCTGGATTCGTGCACATCAGACTCACCGCAAAACTGTCGCGCACAACGTGTGGAATGCCGTAGCAGTTTGAAATGTTAAACCTTACATCGGTTGTTCACGATTGTTTGCGACAGCCGTAAGCGGTTTAGCCCTTTAAATCGACCTTAACAATCGTTTTTTTTTTCCATTTCATTTGATAGGCCGTCCCCCTGCTTGCTTCACGAGGTACTTCTTGCACCAGTCCCCTCCCCAGGGGCTCTTACTCCTCAACCCTTCATCAAAGCGCTTTATTTGCCAATCGATTCCAAGTTACCCGGATGCCGACTTCTTTGCGACTCTGTTTGATGACGAGGCAGGAATAGCCATATTCTCTGCGTACACCGTTAACTACGGGCAGTCAAAAAAGATCGGCAAGTTCCCGAGGGAAAACGTTTCAAACATTTGGCGAACGGATGAGGGTGAGTGCATCTCCTTCGCAACAGGAAGTCCAGCACAGCGGATTATACAATCGATCTGTATGGTTTCACCCAGCAGCCCATAACTATGAGCATCCATTTCCATCACTGGGTAAGTAGGCCAGCACAGGAGTAGACAGAGCTATTTTTGGAATGACATTTCGCGCTCTAAAAAACAGGGACAGGCACGTTCGTCCAATTCATCCAATCAAATGGCTTAGCATTACAGTGATTGACAGCTGATTTTTCAATGCCGTCTATTTTTTTTGCACAGAGGCCAGCGCTTGCAACCATTGCAACCACTCCTGTGCTGGTGTCCCGGATTATAACATATCGACGCTCCTACTTATGGGCTCCTGTTTCACCTTAAAATTGACTTAATCCATAGACTGAGAAGTTACAGCCACCAAAGCTGCACGACCGGCTTAAGGAGGGAGGGGGGAGAGGGGGTAAACCTGAAAGCCATTTTTCCGTCATTTAATGGGTTTCATGCAAATTTCAATTTTCAATTTCAGTTTCAATCGAATTTTATTTATTATGCACTATTTACATCAATTTAACAAATAGATTCCATGTAGCCGTGCGTCTGTTCAGTAATAGATCACAGATAACGTCAAAATGTGGTAAGAACAAAAAAGTGGCGCACGAGGCGATAGCCGAGTGTGTCACTGATGTTCTTACCACATTTTGACGTCTTCTGTGATCTTCTGTATAAATAAGGCTGATTTAGCAAGACAACGGGAACCTTACTTGACGACGGCGCGCGCAGTGAAAATACCCAAATATGGTCAAATTAGAACAGAATCCAGACTATTCCGCTCGCTCTCCCGTCGTCATCTGATGTTCCCGTCCTGTTGCTAAATCAGGGCTAATACTAATACTAATAATAATAAATCAAGGCTAATACTGAACAGACGCACGGCAACACGGAATCTGTTTGTTTTATATAATAATGAATTAAACTTCGTACGAGTAAAAGCGAAAAACTTTGTAATGATGACGTCAATCGTGCATCTGTCCTCTAAGAGATCATAGGCAAGAACCAATCAAAATGCGAGAATAACTTGGATAGATAGTTAATACTATATTGGCACTTACTAGAGAATAAATGTAATACATAAAAGCAAACATCTCCTTTGTGTTTCAAGTAATGCCAAAACCCTATGCTCAAAGCAACGATCGACGTTTTGCGGTGTTTTGTACAATTTTGGATGATTTGGGGGTACATTTGGGAGGAGGGAGTTGTTCTTAAAGCAGAAGGAAAGTGTGGAGAAAGAAGAAATAGTGAAGATTTAATGCAGTTTAAAAATTCGAATTTGAAGTTTAAAATTAGAACATGCACACCCAAACAGTCCCCCTACCATGCTAGGGTGCTCCTGGGTGGGGCTCGAACTGTCTGTTAGTATTTCAAAACTAATTTTCCTCCTTCTATCCCTTCTGTAAATCTCTCAAAATTTCATTCAAATTCAGGTTAACCCCCTCCTTAAAGGAGCTCTGTCACGATATTTTGAGGCATTTTGATCATCGACAAATTTACCTTTAAATTGAAGGAAACCTGAAAATAATGCTTTACAAAGGTAGAAAAAGACCAAAGAGATAATAGTAAACCAGACAGGAACAAGGATGGTTAAGGATGGAGAAGATTGACACGGATTACAAACAACAAAATTGAAAAGTTTAGCTAAACTTTTCAAACCCATTTAACCGTGACATAGCTCCTTTAACCCCTCTTCTGATTTGCTCGTTCTCAGTCTGGTCTCCACAGACTAAAAATCTTTAAAGAAATCACCATCACCATTAACATCCTCATCATGATCATCATGGACATCATCCATATATACTCCACGTTCTGCCTCATGGAAAACGCTACACTTACAAACCTATTCTGATTAAGTTGTTCTTTTCAGGAGCTTTGAGCTATTGTTAGCTGACGCTGCCCAGGCCTACAAGGGGAGTCGAAGGTCGGAAGTCGGGAGGGGCCTGAGCACTTTTGCTTATCATCGTTTTCTTTGCGTAATTTCGTAATTTCAACTTTAGTGTCAATTTATCCCTCGGTCAAGCGAAATTATACAGTCAAACTTCTCCACAACGTCCATCTTTGGGACATAGGAGAGTGGCTGTTGCAGAGAGGTGCCCGTTGGAGGTAATTTGACTCCCTTTTTTCCGGGGATATAGCAATTTTACTTAAAAAGACTTATCTTTGTGGCAGGTAAATATTGTACGTAACACAATCGGGGCACATATCGATAATACAGAAACCAAAAGATGCGCGGTGCGGTTTTTACAATATACCGTTCTTCGGTCGTTGGTTAACTGGCCGTTGCCGAGAGCTTACGCCATTTACTCAGTGGCCGATTCCATTGTGAAGAAGTGGCCGTTGTAGAGAGGTTAGAAAAAGATCAGAGTGAATGAATGGACCGTCAGCCGGGACAAAATGAAAGGTCCCTAGTAGGGAGGTGGCCGTTAGTGGAGGTTCGATTCCACTCTTAACGCAGCCTGCTCTGGACGAACTCATATTACATGTTCTACTGAACTAAGTAAGTAAGTGAGGGAGGGTAAGTGAGGGGTAACTAAGTAAGTGAGGGATAGAAATTAAGGACGACTTTTTCTCAAAAATCCAGATCTTCCAAGGCAAGGCTCAGACAAAATGTACAGGGGACGGGGAACTGGTCCTAAGGGGTTTGATAAAGGCCACTTGAACCCAGTTTACATTAACTCCTTCGACAAGCAGCACGTGTTGGCGACTTTCACTTACAGTAATGCGGTACCACAGTACAGTCACTTTAATCGCGGGCCCTGGAAAAGGTACGAGGAGAAAATTGTCCATTATGTCATAAATCAGTGCGCGAGGAAGCATGGAAGATCGGCTGTTATGTACCTGTTAACAGGGACCTCGAGGTTCCGTCTTCAAGCCCGCGCTGACAAACCAACTCGAGATCAGAATCAATTCCAGGTAACTTCTGCGCGTCTTTTCGTTTGAAGTGCTCATGGCATTATTTCCTCAAAATAGATTCAGGAAAAACGTATTGTCAGAAGTCCATAACCCAGAAGTCTCGATCTGTCTCATTGGCCTTGGCCCAACAGTTTACGGTATTATCTAAATTTGGAATAGACGTCCGGCCAAATAATGGCCAATCAGATTGGGCCTGAAAACCACAACGCTTCTCATTGGTCCGCAATCAAGAGCCGCACGAGGGATTGCTCCTGTTAAATGCTAATCATAGCCCAAATCTAGCAGCAGCCGTTCTTAAAATAGGTAATACCGTAAACTGATGGGCCGCATTTCATTCCAGGTCTAGACTTCTGGGTTATGGACTTCTGGTATTGTTTTCTTTATGTCCGAAGTCACTTGTTCCTGAATTTACGTCACCCCTCCTTTGTTCACCTAAAAGAACCGAGAATAGACTAAGATGATTGGTGCGGCAAAATGGCGGCAGATTTGAATGTTTTCGACAATCATTAAGAACTCACTATTCGTATCGCATAATTTTTTGGCCCACGTGCCTTAGATTGTGTGTAGATTCAGGTGAGGAGATAACAAAAATCAGGTCATGGGCACTTTAAAGCAATGTCACCCAAGTTTGCAACCTATCAAAGGCCCGCCTTCACCCAAAATAGGTTGCTGTCCTTTGTTTTCGAATGTGCTATATTGTCAAAAGACGTAACGTGATTGGCTGTAAGCACTCAAGCGTAAACGCTTTTCTAGTTTTGTGGAACACGAAATTCAGGATTGGCGATCACGATGCGCAATACATTTTGGGTGAATGTGGGCCTTTAATGACGGTGATGGTGTAACGCACCCGTGAGAAATTTGATACACCAGTTGCTTGGCAACGTTTGAAGGGACACTCAAATTTGGCATAGATTCCGATGTCCTCTCTGGTGACGGGCAAATCGAGTCCCTTGTTCTTTTAAAGCATCGTCAGTGTATTCAATATATCGCAAACTGATGTTTTGTTCATATTTTTTCCCCTTAGATTGAATACTTTCCAAGCGCTAAAGCAGAAGATCGCATTGTGCGCCCAAATTCCATGTGGACAGCGGGCTGCTGCGTTTGGAAAGAGAAGAGAGGAAAAGTACGGGCCCAGTCCATCGCGGTCATGGGAAACAACGACTTTAACAAAAGCAGAATTGGCATGAGATCTTTGCATTTGACAGAGTTAGAAAACCTGTTAGTCGACGCAAAATCTAAGCGTGTTGACTTATTTCCCTCAGTTGAAGAATGTAGAACCAATGGGTACCAGCTCTAAAATGAAATTGTTTTATTGTCGTAATTTAGACGTATAAAGGATCATCGCAGTCATTGTTAATCGAATTATCTCATTAAATAAAGTGACTTTACCGTTACCTTTACCATTAACTATGGTTTGCAATTGTAGTTAGTGATGAGAAAAGGTCCCAGGAGGCGGGAACTACTGAACAACGTTCATCGGGCCTTCTTGTTGTCCAATGCCAACTTGGGGTACTTGTCTTGATGGAGAACGAACTCCTTTTGCGGAAGTGCGGGAAAAACAGGAAGTGCAAGGCGTGATGGGGAGAGTTTCTGAAACCTAAGCCAACCATTTTCCGATTAAGAGGAGACAAAGAGGAGGCAAATTTAAGCTAATAACTGTTCCGCGGTGCTAGGGTTCGCTTGGGTTCTGGAGATCTAAAATCCTGGACAAAAAGAGTTGACATTTTCCCTATCTTTTGTCTGTTTGGGCTGTACCCTCCAAAGAACGAACGTCAACAACTGATACCTCTCCCCCTCCCCCTCCCCCACCCGGTGCACTTCTACACTAAACACTAGTTTTATTGAAGAGGTAACCTGGGAAGTTTTTTCACTGCACGTATTTAGGGTTAGCCTAACCCTAACCCTAACGTATTTACTCTTTACTTGTTGCATTTTATTTAGTATAAAAAGTAGCCACTGGATAATAGCCCATTTTTATACAATTTAACACAATAAACATGACTTCAAGGTTCTGGCGAATCAAAAACGGATTTGCATGAGTTTTTTTTCACGGAGCATCGAGGTGATGTAAAAAAGAAGAATGATTCATTTTAATTTAGGCTTGTAGTCCTGTGGGACTATTCGGTTTGTTCTACGCGCCTCGACTAGCTATGCTACCTGCGAGTTGCCAAGGTCTGTAAAATTGTTTTTAGAAAAATGGAATAAAGTTGTTGTTGTTGTTGTTGTTGTTGTTGAGGGTTAACTGGAATAAGGTTTTCCAAAAGAACGCATGTTCCGAAAACAAAATGGTTACTGCCGAGGTGACCTGAGATCTAACGCTCGGAATACTAACATTTCGGCGGCCGAGCAAAAGATTTTCCCGCCAAAATAATCCCTAATTAACGCGTATTCTGTGTATTCGGAGTAAATCGTATTCTGTTTATTCCGTTCATTCTCCAGTCACTGTCTGGAGCAGAATAAACAGAATGATATTCCGGAAACGGAATAGGTGCCAAAAAAAGGAGCAAGGAAACCGACCATCAGTGGCGCGATCCATTTAGCCAAAATTTCTGGTCAGAATTTCGCAAAATTTTGTTGCCGAATGGAAAGGCAATTTCCAGTAGATCAATTTCGATATTTTAAAATTCAGCTTCAAACAATGAACATGACTTCGACGCTCAGGGGAATAAAGTAACATTTTGTACGAGTTTTTCCCGGAGCCTCGAGATGATCCCTTTGTCTAAATATCGAAATGAGGCGTTCTCGTTCCCTGCCAATTCGGACGAGTTTCCCGGAAATTTTGGCGAAATGGATTGCATCATCGCTTAGGATAACCGTCTCACCGAAATAAAAAGCTAAATTGAAATTCTGGAAGTTATCCAAATTTTCGAAACGAACGTTCCGGAAATTACTGTTGCATTTAATTCTGTTCCGAAAAATCTGAAATCTTTGCCCAAATGGATCGCGCCCTCCGTGTATTCTGATCCCAGAATAAGTCACAAAAGAGTGCACCCGTTGTTAAATTAAATCAAGGTCGCCATCAGTCTGAAGGAAAATATTCACAAATACCTGCAGAAAGAGTTGAATCCTAAAAGAAAGAAAGACACAGAAAGGTTCATCTTCGAATTCTCAAAGGCACGCTTCAAATTGAGCCTAATCCTTGTACAAGTCCAGCTTTTGAATTTTGGTGATTTCGAACTGGACTATCGGACTACGTATTTCTAACACGTGTTCACACAGTCTCGTTCCTCCTTCTCTCTCTCGCTCCAGTGGACTGTGATTAACAGAGACCCTGGGATCGAGTTGATTTTAAGAAAGACCGTCAAGCAGTGTATGTGGCATGTTACACTGACTGAAGCAGTCGTACGAGCAAAATTTGCGAAAGTCTATCACTCTGGGGGCAGGATATTGCGTGGCCACCTGAATGAAATCATGACTCACTGAAAGGCTTGAAATTTTTGCATCATAAAAAATTCATAGAAAGTGCAGACAAAAGAAAATAATACTTTTGTTTTCTCATTACACTTTAAAGTGTAAGAAATGACACCACGATTCAAACTGCATTTAAAATATGACCATATTAGGTCATGCAGTCCGTCTTGCTGCAGGCAATCAGCCCAGCCAACACTTTTATGTAAAAACCGCGAGATTCTCAGCAAGATGTTTCTGAATCGATTTCATTAGCGGACGAAAAAAGCCTACTTTAATTGTTCAAAACGGCTCAAATACAGCTTGGCTTCCGTGAAGACATGCAAATATTTGGCTTTCCGCCTGGCTTCTTTCAATAAACAACCAGAATAACCTCGGGCGAATTTTAGCCAATCAGGTGCCAGCACGCGCACCTTGGATTATTTAAGGCGGGTCACAGTCGATATAATCACTGTAGCGAAGTGCTCAAACACGGTCAGTTCGCAGTTTCTCGTCGTTCTGATTTGTAACACAGTTTTCGAAAATGGCCGATGACGACGTTGCTGCCTTGGTTGTCGACAATGGATCCGGTATGTGCAAGGCTGGTTTTGCCGGAGACGATGCCCCTCGTGCAGTCTTTCCCTCCATCGTCGGGCGTCCGAGGCATCAGGGCGTGATGGTTGGTATGGGCCAGAAAGATTCGTACGTCGGCGACGAAGCTCAGAGCAAGCGAGGTATTCTGACTCTGAAGTATCCCATCGAACACGGCATCGTTACTAACTGGGATGACATGGAGAAGGTATGCTTTTAATGTAAAGCTAAGCAACGAAAGAAGTTCCCAACCAACCATCTGTTAACTCCTGTTAATGTTACGTGACGTTTCAGATCTGGCATCACACCTTCTACAACGAGCTCCGAGTCGCACCCGAGGAACACCCAGTTCTGCTAACAGAAGCTCCGCTCAACCCGAAGGCCAACAGAGAAAAAATGACACAGGTGGGCTCTCTTTGCCAGAAAATTGGATTTTTATACACTGTCGAACATGAATGAGTTCGAAATGATTTCCCCTTTCTCACCCGTCTGGATAATAAAAATATAGTTATTAACTCCACTAAACTGTGGCGTTCCGATCGCACGAGCAATATCAGTTGGTACGAGGAAAGTTCAGATTTGATTTAAAGTTATCAGGAAAAGATTTTGAGAATTTAAATAAGCACAAGCAGTAGCGGTTCACGGCCAATACTTAAAATAATTCCGACCATTCCACATAATTCTCGAAGCACGTGTGAAGTGCAACCTTCCGTGGCCCAATACTTTAATATTGATCGGTGCCACGTTCTAAACTTTAAGCTAACCAACTACGGCTTCGACATTGTATTAAATTAAACAGGCCAAATGCATCAGAATCTAGCAGGGAAAATTCTAAATCGTGCACAAAAGAAACACTATAAAAGCGAATATTACACCACCTACAAAGCAGCGTTTGTTTTGTTTCTTTACAAATGTGAATATTAATGTGAGCCTATTGCTCTGTTGATAGAATTGACCAAAAATACCATATATGGTTATGTTCTTCTCCCATTGGTCAGACTTGATCTCAAAACACGACGAAGCGAAATTGAATGAAATAGAACGTATTTCTGTAGTTCGCAGCCAGCTTTTTAATTTCCTAAGGAGATTAAGAATCTGTGAAGACAGCTCTCGTGATCTTACTTACCGCTAACGCTACCCTGACCTTGCTCTGCTAAACAGAGCTTAGAGATACCATTTCAAACAAATTGGTTAAGACCTTAAAATATTTGGCAGGTTTTAAAATAGAATCTTCCAAGACTCGCCAGGATTAATTAATGTACATACATTTGTATCTCGACCGTATAATGTCTTAGGATGATTGATTGGAAACACCGACTTCAAAAGAACCGAGCGACCGACGAAAGAAAAGTAATGATCTAGAGGTTGATAACAACACCGGAACAAGATTAAAACAACCCAACAGCAGTTTAACCCCACAGCTCAAGCATCCTTGAAGTGCAAGGAGTAGACAATGTCTTTACTTTCCCCGATGTCTCTGCAATATTTTAGTTACTTTTGCTCATCACTAACATACACCAGTTTAGCAACTTCTATTCCCACTTGAATCATGTCATTCTCAGCGTCAAGACGACAAGAATTTTGCACCTTGCCAAAGCGTTTTCCTGTACGTCGTAGAACTATGCGCTTGTTAATCGTACTGTTCTGTTTTCATCAGATCATGTTCGAGACGTTCAACTCGCCAGCCATGTACGTGGCCATTCAAGCTGTGCTATCTCTGTACGCCTCAGGTCGTACGACGGGTATCGTTTTCGACAGTGGAGATGGTGTTAGCCACACAGTTCCCATCTATGAGGGCTACGCTCTTCCCCATGCCATTCTCCGTCTGGATTTGGCCGGCAGGGACTTGACCGACTACCTCATGAAGATTCTGACCGAGCGTGGTTACTCGTTCACCACCACCGCCGAACGTGAGATAGTGCGTGACATCAAAGAGAAGCTCTGCTATGTCGCCCTGGACTTCGAACAAGAAATGCAGACAGCTTCCTCGAGCTCCAGCCTGGAGAAAAGCTACGAACTTCCCGACGGTCAAGTCATCACCATTGGCAACGAGAGATTCCGTGCTCCCGAGTCCATGTTCCAGCCAGCTTTCCTTGGAATGGAATCCGCTGGCATCCACGAGACTTGCTACAACTCGATCATGAAGTGCGACGTGGACATCCGTAAGGATCTGTACGCCAACACTGTGCTGTCCGGAGGCTCCACCATGTTCCCAGGGATCGCTGACAGAATGCAGAAAGAAATAACTGCTCTGGCTCCGCCAACCATGAAGATCAAAATCATTGCTCCCCCCGAGCGTAAATACTCAGTCTGGATTGGAGGATCCATCTTGGCCTCGCTGTCCACCTTCCAACAGATGTGGATTTCCAAGCAGGAATACGATGAATCTGGCCCAGCTATTGTGCATCGCAAGTGTTTCTAAACTGCACGGAACGTTGCTTGAACCATTGCAATCTGAACTGACTTAAAGGCTCTTACTAAAACCATGATGTTTATTTTCAAGGAAGTATTTAATTACTGTAATACAGTAATGCGATACAAGTTTATAATAAAACAATATATTTAATCAGTGACTGAATTTAAATACGGCATCAAGGCACACGGCATTAACGTTAGCAAATATGAAACCTCGGATGAAAGTAGTTCAGTTACGGTTCCTATCGTCAGAAAATTTAGAGAAACGGAGGTAAAAAAGAAAACGAGGTTCAACGGGAAAACTCTGGAACTCTTTAAGACAAAGGCAAACACAAGAAGGGACGTAACTGCTGTCAGTTATCACAGGGAGCACAAGGAGGGAACAAGTCTTTTGTTTCTCTGTTCGACCCCTCCAGGTCCAATCCAAAAGTAAATCATTTCTTCTTGAGAGACAAGACAACTTAAGTCCACAGACCTCCAAACCGCTGGATAATTTATTTTTCGGTCGATTTACTTGCATTAAAATCGAATTTGGTCTGGAGAGCACCAGAATCCAGATTCGCGCGCGACAACACGTACACATCATCGAGGAATCGCTTTTTCTTGCTTTGGTTTTAAGGACGGGAAGTCTGTCCAGCGCTGATTTAATCTCTGACCGACGGTGAAATTGTCAAATTTTCGGCTCCGAAACCGTATTCATGCCATGCTCTTTTGTTCGTGTTGTGCCTGAAACGTTCTTACCCATGACTGTAGAGTTGCATTGTACAGAATTTCTCAAAACTTTTAACTTGACCAGGAAACCTATATCAAAAAGACTGTCATGTACGCTCTTCACATATCGCCCATCATACCAATGCAAATTCCTATGTAGCAGGCATGCCTGCCTCACTTGAGTCTGAAATATTTGTCTTGGCTCCTTTCCAGTGCTGAATAAAAGGCTTGAGTTGGGTGCTCTGTCGGCATGATTTTAAAACCTGCAGCTGGGTTAATTTCAGCTTCCGATTGTCTTATAAGGCTTCCTAAAAACATAATAGTGTATCTCGATTCTGACAATGAAAAAGTTGATACGAAGCAAAGTTAGTACTAACTGTGCACCAAGGTAGCCTATAGACTGCGAGCAGTCCCTCTTCGGTCAGTCACATCTAAGCTCGGCAGGACTGGAGAGAGCGAATTGACCGAGAGGGGAACTGGAGAGAGGCGGGCTTTCGCTCGCTTCGCACTCGCGCTTTCCTCGCTCGCGTGAATTCGCTCTCTCCAGTCTTGCCGAGCTTAAACGTGACTGACCGAAGAGGGACTGCTCGCAGTCTAGGTAGCCTACTGGTAGCCGTACCAGCCCCTCCCCCGCCAAGAGAAAAACGGGAGGAGGGGGAGGGGGTGGGGGATTACGACTACATTTACGCTATCACCAACGTCATTGCTTTCACCAAGCTACCAATCTGGTGATCGAAGAAAAGGCTCTTTCTCCAAGTACCGGACGACAGATGACGCACGACAAAAGAAAGAAGAAAACAAAAAGAAAACAAAAGAACTCCAAATAAAGCCTAATGTCAAGTAAAGAAAATGCAATACTCAATCCCTAATAGGGATGTGCCGCCCGGTTCTTCAATCGTTGAGACCAAAACATGCAATTTTCCTCACCCGTTTTCGGACCTGGCCTCTAAAACCCATACACGTTTTTTCAGCCCCTGGCTTCTGAAAGTTGTACTTGGTTTACGAATCCATTATTTGTCCAAGTGGAACTGAGTAGTGTCAAAGTCAAGAATTGGTGAAATTCACCCGAAAGTTTAGCTCGAATGGTTACTTCTCTTTCTCTATTATTCATTTGGAGCTGAAAAGACAAATACGTTTATTCGCTCTCGTGGTTCCCTTGAAACCATACCTGACCAAAACGGCTCAAAAACCATACAGCCCGGGGCGGCACATACCTATATACCATATATGGGGGAGTACCCGCGGGCGTACTTGCTGAAAGACCCTAAGAAACAGACGGGGGAAAGCCGGGACAGCGCCTGTTTGTGAAGAAAATTTTGCCAGTTACGTTATAACAATACTGATCCTCGTACCGTAGACTAAATTTCACTTTCGGGTGACTCATGCGTTGACATGAATTAGGGACACTGTACGGGAGAAATGTTGGTTTTTAGAGGAGAATGGAAAACCGGAGACAGTGGGGAGTATCTCGCCGAAGAGCCTGGAAACTGTGTTAAGGCACCCCAAGTGATAAGAAGTTTAATTTGCTTTACAGATTCACCTTACTTTTCTGAAACCATTTTTTTTTTAATGCCGAAAAGTGAAAGCCAATTACCTCTATAATTTGGCAATGAAACGACACCTCCGGAAGCTTAAAGGATAGCGCGGAAAACCGAAAGTTCAGGTTCCGGAAAACAAAACAAATGCTGTGAGCTATCAAAACGTACGAGTCTCCTGTTTCGGTCACGAGAGTTCCAAATGTCTGGTGATTGGCCAGTGTCCCTCGGTTGTTATGCTAAAATGAGCCAAGTGACCATTTGTCCAGAACATTTCCTCTTCAGTTTCGTGAGTTGACTTGACCAAGGTAAGTTTTGGGATCATTATTCAAATAATGGTGTAGTCATAATGAAGCTTATTTCTTTATCTTTAACCTAACTTTCTGTCACTGCAATTATAAGAGAAATATCCCGTTTTAATGCAAAATAGTCGCTTCGTGCTGCAGCTACGACAAGCAGCCCAGACTCAAAGCATGAGTGCTCAGTCAACGTACCGATTTATGGGGTTTATATCGAACAAAAGAAAAAAAAGGAAAAAATCGCCTAATCTTAGCTCATAGCAAGAAAATAAACAAAAAAATCTTATCTTTGGTGTATCTTGTGCCCTTAAGTCTGTTTGAGTAGTTATCGGCTGGTTTAGCGCTTCGCTCCTAACCTTCATCAAAAGAGTGGGAGGAAGGCTCTCTGTTAATGAAGGTTCAGCCCAGAACGCCTCAAACAGACTTTTAAAAGGACACAAGATACATCAAAGGTAAGTTCATTTTATTAATTTTCTTCGCTATGAGCTAAGATTAGGCGAGTTGTACGTGTTTCTTCGTTATTTTATGTTTTCGATATAAACCTTATAAATCGGTACGATAACTGAGCACCCATTTTGTGAGTCTGGGCTGCCTGTGCAGCTACTAGTGTTCTATTTCAGAGGAACCAGTAAAACTATTTCACTTTAGTGCGCATGCCGAACCAGTAGATTGCTGTTGTCATGAATTGGAATGGCCATGGGAGTCGATACCGAAAACAGAACTTTTCAAAGGCAATCTCGAATTTTAAATTACTTTCGAGTGTCAAATGACAACCTTGTAAGCTAAGATTGTGACTTAAAGAGGCTAAGGACAAACGAAATGAGAGCGCTAGAAAATAATTTTTCTCGACGTGCGTTTTAGCCTTTGTTCAGTGGATTTCGTTGGTTCCCAATAAAACAATAATGAATTTGGTCAATTCAACGTTTTCTTGGGTAAGAGAACATTTGACAGTGAATTCTCAGTTTAATTTTGAGGTTGTTCTCTAATCACTCTGCAATGAAACGAGAACAAATCATTTTCATACTAAATATAAATCAGACGCAGACAAGAATCAGGAATAGGCATCTCGTTTAATGATAGCTAGACTAGGAATATATGGGCAATGTCAAAGTATAATCATTTACAGGATAACCAATATAACTACATAATACCCGCACATAGAAATTTACATCAAAACGTCTTGAATAAGTACATTGATTTCTAAATATCTCTACATTTCTATAATTAAACTGATTCAGTTGTGCGTTTAAATTAACGGCAAAAATAAAAGAAAATTGACAGAAATATAACGAGAGATGGCGTCGAGTGACCTTGAACTGCAAAGAATGCCTTATATACCGAAACACGAATAAAAAAGCAATGCTAACTACGAATACCGAACACCCGAAAAAGCACTACAAAGAGGCGTGCATTCCATAACGTGAGCCGGAAAATACATTTCAGTGGGGACGGCAACGTCAGGGGCAACGCCACTAAACAATAGACTTTAATGAGCGAAACAATGGCTCTGCAGCTGCGTTTAGAAGTTTGGTACATTTCTTTCCCGTTCTCTGCCAATCTATAACGTCAAATGACCAAATCTCAAGTTTTAATGAAAACGCGAGCACACAACGGACAATTTCGATTTTTCTTTCTTAGTTTGAACACCGTTCCTCCCGATTCAGTTCCTAGATAGCTCGGATAGTTTGCAGAAGTTGAATGAACTGGAATATTCAAGAAAAACTTTGAAAAAGGTCAAGTTGCAATTTTAAATGGCGCTTTCATGGACGTCGCCGTTGTAGATCTCAAAGTCCCCAGTGTTTCACTTCAACGCCGTACCTATCAAGTTTCTGTATACTTCACCCAACTTTCAGTTGATCAATGAAGTGAGCATAATCACATACGAAAACGATAACTTATTTTTAATGACATTGTTTCCCTTTGCTGTTTTCGTTCCGTAATTAGATTAATCTGACCCTGATCGAAGACCCATTCACACTTGCAAATCATGGATACATTTTCTGAAATCAGAGTTTTTCGACAAACAATTAGGAATGGAGTGATTGTGCGATAACAGTTTCACTACACAATAACAGCTCTTGGGACAATATGTCCACAAAGTCTAAAAGAGATAAAATTGCATGACGTCATTTGTGCAAGATTTCACAAATGAAAATATTTAATTTCAGGCTGAAAGAACGTTTTTCACTTTCCTATATCATTAATGGCGGGAGGTCCAGATGATGCCAAGCAAAAATTGGATTTTGACGACGATACACTAAGAGGTAAAATATATCGCTGGCAATTAACGGGAAGAAACGTTATGGTTAACAGACAATTATAACAAAACCTAGAAGTCTCCATCTGGAATGGAATGCCGCCCATCAGTTTACGGTCTTATCTATATTTAGAACGGCCCCCACTAGATTTGTGCCATGATTTGGAATTAGCACTAGCTACACGAGCAATCCCTCGTGTGGCTCTTGGTTGCTGACTAGTGAGACCCGTTGTGGCTATCAGGTCCAATCTGATTGGCCATTATTTGTGCTCCGCGTGGATAGCCCACGCTCAGAGAACACTTTCCTGTCATATGATTGGCTGCTGCCTAACCCCCTTTGGATCTGTACAACGTGGGAGTCGATCTAAAGATAACTTGAGACATACTACCTGTGGAAAGGGCATGTATGGGGTATGACCTCTCTTCCCCTTTTTTTTCTCTTGGCTTAATTAAACAAACATTAACATCTTAAATATCTTGGTCTTTCACCAGCAATAGCAGAAGTGTACAAGGAAGAGGGTAACAATGAATACAGGAACAAAGGATTTACCAACGCCGTAGACTTCTACACTGAAGGACTCAAAGTCAACTGCAAGGATGACGAGTTGAACTCCAAACTATACAGCAATAGGGCGACAGCTCATTTGTACTTGGGTACGTGATACGTGATTAGATGTCAGGGCCCGCGCAGCAAGTTTTTAAGGGGGGGGGGGGGGGGGGGGG
>BLFK01000190.1:538640-551101 GCA_014634185.1 Astreopora myriophthalma
GGCTGAAGACAAGCACGTGAGCCAAACTGGGGTTGGGGGAAAAGTGCTTGAAAATCAGTTGTTTCATTTTATTTTGCTTATTATTTTTTTGCCAGCAACTCCCTCCGCGCGGTCCCTGTATGTTGTGGTGTTTTTTTGCCCAATGCACCAGCTGGGCATTAACTATTCTTGTGAAAGGCATATCACGTTTTTGTAACATACTCACTAATTAAAGGATTTGGTATGATGCTCACTTACTTAGCCGAAAGTTAGATTACAGCAACTTTTCACCATCGTCTTATTTTCAGACATTCAACTAGCTCCTTTCCTTGTTGCGTAAGTGATAAATGTTACGTTAAAATAATATTCCTTTGTCCATAAAATTTCTTGTAACGATATAGATCAACACCAATCGCCTAGGTGAAAACGTTTTAGCCTCGGGGCTTGACATATTCATTGGAATACCAAAACCTCGCTGCCACACCCGAGTTTAATGCTGCCGCCGGAGCAGACTGACTCGAGTTCAGGTGCTAAATTCTAGCTTTGTTCCAGGAAATTATGATCAGACAATAACCGATGTAAAAGCTGCACTTCAGTTGAAGCCTACGTACATCAAGGCAATTGAAAGAGGTGAGCTGTGTTGTAGACTACACGTAGCGGATTAGAAATTGAATTACCACGAGACTTCTCGGTCGTAGCGGGAATTCATAACCTGGAGCATACAACTTCAATATATTTGTGTCACTGACCGAGCTATTTTTAGATTGATTTTCCTGCGAATTCAGTCTCCCACAGGTGCCTTGCTAGCCAATCAGAAGCCTTGCGTAATAAACTGTTTGGGCGCGTGTGGACTTGAACTGAACTTTTCACGGGAAAAACTTGTCTAAAAATAGCTCGATCTGTAAAAATGCCGCGACATCGCCCTAGCGTGGGAGTTGTACGAAACGGGTCGTGTGCTCCTGGTTGTAGGTGGTGGAGGAAATGCCTTTTTGTGTGCGTTATGTATAACTGGTTTCTGCTCTCTGTGTTAGGAGCGAGTGCTTGCATGAAGCTGGGTTTGTATGAAGAAGCTATCACATGGTGTGACAAAGGATTAGCGGTATCCTTTTTACAGTTTCTTAAACAACGAGACCATTCCGCGCTTTTCCGCAGGCTCCCCAGCCCCCTTTCCTCCCCTCCAAAAAAAAAAGGAAAAAGGAAAAGAAACAAAAAGCTAACTAACGATACGATGATTAGCCTACATGTAACTCATTGAAGAGTTAATGCTGTCAAGGAGATCACACCAAAGAGCTCACTTAGATAATTCCTATTACGGTACCCCAACCCCAACCCCCTGCATTTTTCACAAGCGCGGACACTCCGCAGAAAATGTTCATTCTATTTCAAGTTAAATGACTATTTTTTGCATTTTGGAATGGCAGGACAGCTTATGAGCATAAATTGTTATTTTATTTGACCCCAAGAAGCTGTTCAACAAAAACAAGAAGTTGTTGCATTTAAAGAGTAGAGCAATGGAAGCAAATGGAAATGTAAAGGTAAGTACGTCGGCTGAGGGATGTTTGTTTGCGAAACGAAAATCCTGCCGCTGACTGATTTCTCGTAGACTCTGCGGAAGAGACTGGTCTAAGACCCAGCTTTTCTTATTCCTGACTTTTAATTGAAGAAGAAAAAAACAGTATCAGATCACGATATAACTATAGTAGTAGTACAGTATTGTGCTCACGCCAACAATAAGCAATTATTGGTTGAGGTTGAGCATGATAGCGAGAATTATCAAGGCCGAGGTTTGTGTTATCTGCCGAAGCCGAAGGCTGAGGCGGATAACACAAACCGAGGCCTTGATAATTTCGCTATCATGCGAAAACCGAATCCAATAATTGTTTTATTATACAATTATAAATGTAGAAGCGTTGAGACATTTCACAGAACGAAAACCATTGTCTGCAAAAACGCGTCATACCTACATGCATAAATGCCAGTGTCTGTAGATGTGACGCGATGACACAGCGCCATCTAGAATTAGCGGGGTGCTTTTAGCCAATCAAAATTGAGATAGCATCAGCATTGTATAATAATAGTATTTATGTCCAAATTTGA
Organism: Astreopora myriophthalma; assembly: GCA_014634185.1. Lineage (NCBI taxonomy): Eukaryota > Metazoa > Cnidaria > Anthozoa > Scleractinia > Acroporidae > Astreopora > Astreopora myriophthalma. The sequence goes on from BLFK01000190.1 coordinate 540,717, forward strand.
ATGAACTTCGGTTCACAGAGTTAAAACCGGCCAGGGGCCCGTTTCTCGAAAGCCCTGAAACTTTTCATCACACCAAGAACGAAAGGAACATTTTCTATATGAATCCAAGCTCAGCTATCCGTATATCTCATATAAGAGAATTCAGTCAAAATGAGGCGCCCTGTATAATTTATACCATCGCTTGACCGGATGTTGCGTAGACCCCAGCTTGCGGATTCTGAAAATATAGTTAAAGTTTAAAAAGCTATTATAAGATGCTTAATTTATTTGCCCCTGAGCGTCCCATGATGTCTTTAGGGAAAAATGTCCACTGTAATGGTGCTGAAAAGATCTTTTAAATTAAACGATTAAGTGTTTCTGTCGAGAGCTAGCCAATGCCCGGACTACGTTCTACGAACTATATTTTTCCATTGTCATCATTTTTTTACTGTTTCCTTTCAAATGAGATTTTCATTGTGTGTCATCACAGTGATCAGAGGTGTCAAATATTAGACAAGCCGAGTTTGGACAGCTTAGCTTATCATTAGTATTACAGAGCGGTTTCCAGTTTCCTGTCCGCGTCAAACCAAAACCCAAGTAATTAAAGCAGATACCACGCAGCTGTTTACAACCTCTAATTTTACTGGATCCGGTTAGGACGCAGCTTTATTATTTTTAGGGTTAGGGTTCATTGTTTCTGTTGTTTGTTTGAATACTTCTATTGTTTTCTGAGTCAATTGCGTGGGCTCTCGTAATAGCTGCGCACTGACCCAATTAAAGAGCCAATCACGTTCAGAAGGGAACACACCCTCCAGCCAATCACAAAGCGAAGTAATTCACAACTTGGTTTTTCTGGCCAATCACAACGCAAAGCAACATAGGGCAGTCGGCGCCAAGAGCGGGAAAACGAGGGACAAATCGCAATTGGTTTTATCCGTGTATGCGATTGGTCGAAATGTTCGCCCAAGTTTTCTGATCGAATCACAGAACAAACCGAAAGCACAATCAAAGCAAAAAATAATGAAAAAGCAATCGCGTAATTCCTTTCGATAGTCAATGAAAAACTGTTCTGGAGCCCTTACTAAAACCCAACCAAAGTAAAATACTTTGGACAATCACTGCAGCAGACGCGGGCAGTAAAATGAACACGCGTAAAAAAAAAGGCACAACTGGTTTTGCTTTTCCTTTGAAAGGCTGAGCATGGGGCGCAAGGTCTTTAAGCCAATGTCTAAGTGTAATAATGAAAACTCGAAGTCGAAGCTTTCGACACTCCATAGCGTCATTTTACTTCCAAGACCAGAGTGCTTTGTCAAAGTGCTTTCTTATTGAGATTTTCCTTCTCCCCTAGGAAGGAGACCACTGATAAAATTTTACTAACAAGAACAACTACTGAAAGCGTTTCCGTCATGGTAGTAAATTACGCCATCATGCAAATGACCTGTGGAAAACTGCTCTGTGAAAAAAACTCACTGAATCCGTTGAATGTTTAATCGTTTCCGGGTGTGTTACTTTCGCTTTAAAGTGCCTATACAACATCTTGACCATGAAAACTGGCATTATTTCTTCTCTTCTGCCGCACAGGAGGGTATGAAAAGCACGAGAGAAGATGAAAAAGGGACTGAAAATCTTAGCGCATTCGTGGTCGACTGTTGCACGAACTTGAAAGAAGACTTTGAGGAAATGTATGAAACGCTCTTAACAGCTGCTGTTGCAGTGGAAAACAAAACCGTTCAGGGCACACTATATGCCAAAATTGGGCATAAGTGCCGAAGACTTGGGAGGGTTAAGGATGCCATTCACTACTACGAACTCCATCTTAAATTAGCAAAGGAAATGAACGACCGCAGAGAAGAGGGACGTGCGTATAGCAATCTTGGTAAGGCTCAATCCGACCTTGGAAACTTTAAAGAGGACGTCAAATATCAAGAACTCCATCTCAAAATAGCCCGAGAACTAAGTGATCGCTACCAAGAGAAGGCCGCGTACGGCAACCTTGGTAATGCTTATCACCAACTCGGAGATTTCAAAAGGGCCATTTACAATCACGAAAAGTGTCTTCAAATTGCTAAAGAAATGGGCGACAGGGCTGGAGAAGGAGACACATATGGTAACCTTGGCAACAATTACCAGAGTTTAGGAGACCTCGAAAGAGCCATTCATTATCACCAACTCGCCTTAAAAGTCGCAAAAACAGTGGGTGACAAGGTTACAGAAGAAACCGCGCATGCCAATCTTGGGAGTGATTACTTTCGCCTCGGTGAAGTTCAAAAGGCCATTCACTACCACGAACTCTATCTCACATTCACTAAAAACGCAGGTGACAGGAATGGCGAAGGGAGAGCGTACAGTTGTCTTGGTAACGATTACCACAGTCGTGGGGATTTTGAAAAAGCGCTTTATTATCATTTGCTGGCTTTAGATATTTCCAAGGAGGTGGAAAACAGGGCAGAAGAAGGCCGTGCTTACAGCAACCTCGGCTGCGATTATCAAAGTTTTGGAGATTATGAAAAGGCTCTTTACTATCATCAATTACATCTAGAGATCGCGAAACAAACAGGAAGCAGGCCTGAAGAAGGAATGGCTAATGCTCACTTAGGAACCGTTTACTGGAATATCGGACATTTCAAGAAGGCTATATCCTTTCACACACGAAGTCTAGAAATAACCACGGAAGTGGGTGATAAAACTGCCCAAGGATACACGTTTAGTTGTCTTGGCCGTGATTATCAGAGTATGGGGAACGTGGAAAAAGCAATCTCTTACCACAAGATTTCTCTGGATATATTCCAAAAAGTGGGCTGCAGGGATGGAGTGGGAACGGCCTATGGAGATCTTGGCGACAGTTACAGAGCACTCGGTGATATCAAAGAAGCTGTCGAATGTCATGAAAGATGTTTACAAATTTCTAAAGAAATAGGAAACAAGTCTAGAGAAGGGGATGCTTACGGTAATCTTGGGAATGCTTACCAAAGTCTCGGTGATTTCAAAAGAGCGGTACAATATCATAAACTACACGCTGATATCGCCAGAAAAGTGGGCAACAAGGCTCATGAAGGAATCGCATATCTTAACCTTGGCAACGATTACCAAAGCCTCAATGATTACAAATTGGCTATCCATTATCACGAACTCAGTCTCAAAGTTGCTAAAGAGGTTGGCGACAGATCGGCAGAGGGAATGGCGTATGGTAATCTCGGAAACGATTACGACAGTCTACTAGATTTTGAAAAGGCCAGCCATTACCACAAACTCCACCTTGAAATCGCCAAAAACCTGGGTATCAGATCTCAAGTCGCAAACGCTTACGGCAATCTTGGTAATGCTTATACAGGGATGCAAGATGTTCAGAGTGCTGTGCATTATTATAAACTACAGCTGGAGCTTACGAGGGAAGTAAAAGACATTGTCGGCGAAGGTAATGCCAGCCACAACCTTGGTTGCACCTATGAAAGACAAGGATCTCATCTTGAGGCGCTTGCTTGCTTTAAGTCAAGTGTAAGGTTGCTTAACGATGTCAGAGGTCGCCTTCACTTTAAGGATGAGTGGAAAATTAATCTTCGTCACTTATACCAATCATCTTACAAAAGGCTGTGGTGTGTGCTGATGAAACTAGACAAGGTGGTGGAAGCTTTGTCGGCTGCTGAGCAAGGTCGATCGCAAGCGCTAAAAGATCTCATGCAATACAACTATGGGCTCGCCCCATCTGAAGATGATTCGCGTTCACCGGATGACAGTCTCGTCGACAAACTAGGTTATCTTCCGTCAAACACAGTTTTTTTCGCAGTGACTAACAGTGAAGTGGTCTCTTGGTTCATTAAAAAAGGAAAAGTTGTCTACGTGAACAGTGAAAAAACTAGCGGGGATGACGACTCCACGACTCACTGTCTTTCGTTAGTGAAGACTGCTTCCGTTGACATTGGTGCAGAAGCAGGCGCAAAGTGCGAGGATCGGTCATTGGCTGAAGAAAAAGAAGAAAAGATAGATAATGAGAGGACCACACAGATGCTCTCTCGCACAGGGCACCTGCAGTCAAATGCCTTGAGATCACTTTATGACATCATCATCGCCCCCATTGCAGACTCGATTGATGGAGATGAACTTGCCATTGTTCCCGAAGGCCCGTTATGGCTGGTTCCTTATGCTGCCTTGATGGATACGAATTCAAAATATCTCAGTCATTCACTGAGAATCCGAGTCATTCCATCCTTAACAAGTTTAAAGACGATCGCCAACTGTCCTGGAGGTTATCACCATAAGAGTGGAGCCTTGTTAGTGGGAGATCCTTGGGTGCAAGAAATTGTCATTCCTCAGAAGGGAAAGCTTGAGCAGTTACCTTGTGCCAGGCAAGAGGTAGAAATGATTGGACGATTACTCCACACAAAGCCCCTGACGGGAACGCAAGCGACAAAGAACGAGGTACTGAAGCGACTTTCCTCCGTTGCACTAGTGCACATTGCAGCACACGGCTGCATGGCAACAGGAGAAATTGCATTGTCCCCAAACCCCTTGCGAAAAATACAGCTACCTGAAGAGGAAGATTACCTTCTCACAATTACAGACGTGTTGACGTTTAAGCTGCGAGCAAGACTTGTCGTCCTCAGTTGCTGCCACAGTGGTCGCGGTAAGATAAAATCCGAAGGCGTGGTTGGCATTGCGCGGGCCTTCTTGGGCGCTGGTGCTCGCTCAGTTCTGGTCTCACTTTGGGCGATTGACGACGAAGCAACTCTGGAGTTCATGGAAAGTTTCTATCAGCATTTGGTGGAAGGGAGAAGTGCCAGTGAATCTCTCGGCCAAGCTATGAAATTCATGAGGGAATCTGACGACTTCAGTGAAGTGAAATACTGGGCGCCGTTTGAACTCATCGGGGATGATGTCACACTGGAGTTTGGGACAGGACACGACCAGTTGTACCCAAAGCTGAACTGATTGGAAATGGGTTTGGTACCACAAAAGTCTCTGGCATTCGTGGATTTCAATACTGAATGAACTAATAATGATAATGAACTTTGATTAAGTGTCAATGTACCTTGCGCTGGAACACCAGTTGGGGACACTACATGCAAATGACGTCAATCAATTTAAATCAAAAGAAACGAAATGTTGTTTTTTTGCGGAGAGCGAAAAACCGGAGTACCCGGCCCCGAGTAACCGGAGAAAAACCTCCCGAAGCAGAGTACAGAGCCAAACAACTCAAGCCACATGGGACACCGAGACCCGAGTCGCACTGGTGGAAGACGACTGCTCTGTCACCACTACACCAATTAATGTTGCTCAATGGAACAACTAACCCAGCACCTGACCTATACTGAAATTGAACCCCTGGGAGAACCCAGACTGATTATGTTTTGGAATACTACTTAAAATTTAACCCTGGGAAAACTCATCTTGGAATGGAAGCAAAACAAAAAAAAGAAAACTGAGCTCTGTAAAAGACAGCACACGGGGTAAGAAAGAGTGGACTGTTGATCACTAGCATTAAACGGTACTTTATAAAACAAGACAATGCCTCATTTAAATGTTTCATTTAACAGAAGGGAAGAAGGACTTACTCTCAAAGATCACACGATGAGAGAAAGAACTCCGACCCGTTAGAATGTCACTACTCGCGGAAACAGCATGGAGGCAAATGTGTCATACGAAGTACACGGACGGTCCACGCGCCGAAAACGTCAGCCGGCTCGACAAATCGCAGCTTATAAAGCGCGACCTTTAGGTCCTCACGCAGCGCTAATTCCAGGGAAGACCGTTAGGTCAACCTATGAGACTAATGACTGAGCCGCTCGTTCAATTTCGAGGATAGTCATTTTTAAGTTCTATTCATCCGCGTGGTTTTTTCAATCTTTTCTTTTTTTAACAATTTCGTCTAGAAAAAAAAAGAGACAATGGTTCTTGCATTCTATAACAATCCATCTAATATATCTTGCTCTCCAGCGACTATTCTCAAACCAGGTGCAAATCCTTGGCGATCAGGCTCTCGGCAATGGGGTGGTAGAACTTGCGATGTTCCTCAAATGTTTTCACAGCTAAATCCTTCGACTCTTCTCGTGCGTACAACTCCCTAAAGAAGCGCAACACACAGTGCGCCGTTAATTAATGTCAACATTCAAATTCCACCCATTAGCGCACTATCTTTCTCAAGACTCCGAAAACATCTTGGTTCTGCCGACAACGTAATTCTGAGTGTCAAACGTCCACTGCGAAAAAGTCAGTCCAACTAGAAAACTCTGAGAGGTTGACACATTGGATCCGTTCGCACGAAAAATGCATGGATTGAAAGCGCATTTTTGGGTGTTAACGGACACGGAAAAGCTCCCAGGGGCTGTGGTGATAGGTCGTACTGATCGGTGATTCTCCCCCCCCCCGCCCCCCAAAAACAGAAACACCCACACATGCCTGCAGAAAGTGAAGTTTTCAAGCAATACCGACGCATAAAATTGACAGGCACAATCCCTTACGGCCATCAAAGATAATTAGCAAAAACAGAATTTATAAATGGATAACAGCGGGCACAAGACGACTTTCCAAATTACGCAATCATTTACGGCGATTTTCCGCAGAATTTATATTCCCGTTAGCATTTAAGGCAATTATTTTAAAATTGTAACTTTCCTCCGTTATCGAGTTCAGGAAGTTAATCAGGTAAACTATGTCATCTACGTTTATTTTTATTGCGTACTTTTACGCTTCTAAACGTTCACAATTTCAACCATTTAATTTTCATCATTGAGGCGGAGGTGGGGGGGGGTCATTTTTCCCCCACTATTTTTCTAGGCAAAAAGTCCCCCCCCCCTTCCCCAAGTCTGCAGAAACTGTACGCCTGTGCTACTACTCACTTGTATATGGGTCGAATATACTTCATTCTTCCCTGTACGGTAATGAACTGTACCGTCTCCGGATATCGCTCCCCATAAGCACTCCGTGCGCAAAGTCTTAGCCACCTAAAAACACAAGTACATTTCGAACGGATTGCGGACATTTCATGCCAATCAAAGGCGGACAATCCAAACCGTTCGAGGCAGCGTGACGTCACGCACGCTATTTGATCTCATACATTTACTGTCTTCTGTAACCGCTGCTCTCGGCTAGATTCAAGTGGTCGCAGGGAGAAATGCTCCATAAAGATCCGAATTTTGCATCTTTTGATCCCAAATGTTGATGTAATGTAAGCCAGATGAATGAAGTTAACTTGCCTTTTGCCCTGAGTGTGGCCTTTTGCGATTTTGCGGTCTTTGAGTCGCTTCCTGGCGCCCCCAACAAAAGTAGAAGATAAAGTCGGAGGCGAAAGCGGCAAGCGACTGTCTCGAACAGTACGGATTGTCCGCTTGCGTTACAATGGTTCCAGTTTCTTTGGACGTCTAGTTTCACCCCAGGGCCAAGTTTTTCGAAGCAGGTTTAGTGATAAACCAGGTTAAGTACCATGGAAACCTGAAGGTTCGCGCTAACTCAGCTCAGATGTGACCGTGCGAAAACTGAGAACAAATGAACATTGCATATTTACCTAAACTTGATCTCTGAGTTCCCTGAAGGAGTGAACTGGTAAGCCTCGTCCATTCTCTTCAGATGTGAGATAGCTAGCGGCTTCTCGTTGGTCTTAATTGAGCAAAAACATACAAACGTTACCAAAGTTGCGCAAAAATGACTGTTGTGAACGCCCAATACGGTGTGTTCCCAGGCCAGTCACGCAATCTCTCCTCCCCAAGGCAGGATTGCGTGACCAGGCACAAGAAGCTTTGGGTAGGAGGCACGTAGATATATGCTTAGCAGCCTGGCAGGGGCACCAAAAAACTAAATTTCCGGCGGTCAAAAATGTCTATAGAATTTCTACGAAATTTCTCACTTGCTATACTCACCTTATCGACAAGCTGAGCTAAGAATTCAACAACCTGAGGGGGTGTGAAGGACTTAATGTCATCTTCAGAAAAAGAGTCAAGCTCCGCCTCACTGGCCTGCAAAAGATAACGAAAAGCTTTAAGCTTGGTTCACACGTACAACGCAAGCATTGGCACAAGGAACGTATGCAGACGCTTTGAGTTATTTTTAAGTGTCTTTTGGCTTGTCAAAAGGTACTAACGATCATACGCTTCTGCAGTTTAGGTATGTTCTGCTCGCGTCGTGCGTGTAAACCGACGTTGAAAACGTCGACTACAACAACCTCATTTCAAAATATAACTCCGCGTTATTGTGAGCACTTCGCGATCATTCCAACTTATTCAAGAAGTAAAATGTGTGCCAAGATTCGCAACCGTAAAACAAGCGGAATGTTCAGGAAAAAAGGATCATTTAAACGAGTTTATTTTTTCATCACAAATCGAGAAAAGAATGCTGATGCATAGCCTACTAACGCAGACCTACGTTTCTCTATGCAGCAGAAAATACGTCTGCGTTCGGCGGTGCGAAGGAAATAATAATTACCACAACTCTCAAATGCTGAACAGGCCTGTCACTTTGGCCAATCAGAACACTCAATGACAATGAAATAAACCAATCAGACCTCGAAGAAAAGACATGCAGCCGCTGCCAAGCGCGGGAAAAAGCAGCGTGCAAGTACTTTTGCTTTTAATCGGATCAGAAGGTGGCGCGAAAATTTCTGGCCAATCCCCGAGAGTAGTAAAGCAAAGCCGACGCTACTTTTCACACTGATTGGACTCACCTTCAACCATCTCTCACACAAAGCAGAGCAAGGATCAGTCAAAGTTGTGTCATACCTGAAGTCAAATGAAATCGAACGAACACACAGCTAAATCGTCTGCTTACTAAGTATACGAATTGGCTTTTATCGAATGATTTGATACGCCTTCAAATCCCCTCTGAAGCCCGCCGCACACTTGAGGAAAGATTTTCGCTCCGCGAGGCCGTGAGGCCAATATCAAACATGTTCGATATTGGTTTTACGGCCTCGCGAGGCGAAAATCTCACCAAAACCTCACCGCACACTTGAGGAAACGGCTGAACCAACTGTCTCGCGGACATTTTGCTCAGCTCTTTCCTCATGCGTGCGGCGGGCTTGGGTAAACACCATTTCCTGCGGAAGAAAGCGCAGTCATTGCTATGGAAAAATCGGTTATTTCAGCGCGTAAAGAAACGAGACGACTAATCTCAACAGAAATTATCGAGAAAAGGTGGAGCAACTACAGAATACAGGGCCACACAGGGCCAGCACATGCAAATTAGTTAGAAGCTTTTATAGAACGAGACACACAACAATGGGAGCTTTTGTTATTCGATGATATGGAAATAAGTGGCCCTGTACTCTGTAGTTAAGCCGAAAAGGTAATACCATCCAAGGTTTTGCCGGTTTTTGTTGTTTCCATAAGTGCGGAAAATCCAGTACCATTTGTCGAAAAATTATCTCCGAGAATTCCATTCAAAAGGTAAGCGCTCTGTGCTAAACCAGCTTATCAGGGGGAGGAAGGTTTACTGGGCAGCTGCGTCGGTGAGAATTTGAAGCCGTAAAGTTTCAACTGGCCCTAGAGTTAGAAGCCTAGAATTAAAGCCCTAGAGTTTCAAGTAAATGAGTAAGCTGCGCTTTGCAAAAAGATTCAAAATTTTGGTGCAATACGAGCTCAATCGACTACTCTTTGATTCAAAAGTCCTCACAACAAAATACCCACCCCCTCCCTAAACAAAAAAGCAACCTCTTTCCTAGGCTCTCCCTGTTGGCCTCCCTTGTCGTCTCTCAACAAGGTCTTACTCACCAGTTTATGACGTCGACAGGTGGCATTCCTGGTTTGTACATCCACGCATCCCAATCAACTTGATTCAGCACATCTTTCTGTACAATTAAAAGGAGAACCGGTCATTAAAAACGTGCGAGGACACGACTATTCTGTCACCTGGGCCGCCTGTGGCACGGATGTGAGCTAGCGAGCAGCACTTCCCTTTCCTGTGTTGTTATTATACTGTCTCCTCTCCAGTGGTGTGGACGAACGAATTCCTGAATTGCGATAATTTATACATGCAAGATCGAGTACTTTGGAGCCTCCTGAGTTGTTTCTTTTCGTTTTTGCTTTTTTCCGTTTTCACTTGTTTAGTTTTGTTTTCCGAATGAAATTTGGGTGACCTTCTAACCTTTTCGTGAAAATATCCCTCCAGATATGCTTTCCATTCAGTTGTTGTCACTGTTTGATACTGGAACGTTCCCAAATAAGATCTCAAAAACGGTTCAAATACCTCTGCAATTTAAAACATAAGTTTTTTTATAACATTTGTCACTACTCAGAAAAGCTGTTTATTTTGCCAGGAGAGTTGTTCTTCGACTTGGCGCAGTTCATTTCAACTCTTTCAGCAGTTGAAGTGAGGAGTGCGTAAACGAGTTCGTTTCCCATGCACAAGAATCAGTTGGCTCATAGTCAGGAGCACTTTGATATATCATTGAATCATACGGGATCTTTACTCCCGGGGGGGGG
>BLFK01000190.1:558056-575556 GCA_014634185.1 Astreopora myriophthalma
AAGCGCTAGTGACCAGTGATATTGCCGGCTACTTTGAATTCATAGTTTCCATTACTACAATCACTGTAAAAAAAGAAAAACATAGAGGATATAGGGGCCTATGGCCCACCACAACCATCTACTTTCTTTAATTCTCCTTCTACTTAAAATATTTTTGACAACCCTGCAAATATCATCGAGTGCACTCTTCATGAACACCTATGAAATCAAATCAAATCACTTGAAATGTTGTTTTATGATGAGGGGGAAGGGGGGGGAACCAAGGTTCGGGAGAAAAAGATAGACAACACTATCACTGGCAGAAGGCAAAGATTCTCACCACTGCACCAGCCCTGCAGCTGCCGAAATGAGGATGAATTAATAAATGACAAATGCATGACTCAATAATTAAATAAATATAAATTACATCAAGTGAGTTGATACCGTAACAAATGTTTTAAGGCTTCAGTTCCCACTAATTGATACATTAATTGTAGTTTCTTCAAGAAGCAAACCCTTCATTACACAATTGGGTGGGCTTAATTTAGGATATTGATTTAAAATTGAGAATTTCAAGTTTTGACTCTTTAGGCCCACCTTCTGAGAGAACACGTAGATCATTTTGTCTGGGTGCTGAGGGTGGGACTTGCTCCCTGCTCCTACAGCGCTCATCAAAGCCACAAGATCTTTGGGAACTGTCACCTGAATCGAACAAAGTAAAAGAAACATGGATTATGGCCTCTTGTATGATTCAATTCATAACAATGAAATTTATAATTAAAGGGCTTGGAGCAAAAACGTCTCATTAACTTGCTTTCTAGAGTTACACTGCGTTTGGTCATTTTGCAAAATTGCACCAAATTTCACACAATAAACAGCGATGAAGTTCTATTGGAATGATCCATCTCAAGTTTTATGAAGAAATAACGAAGGAAAAACAACTGGCACTGTCTAGGGAGGGGTGGGTAGAAAGAGAATGAAAATAAGAAAACATGGGGAGGGGGGGGAACGTCTCTGGCTTTTTTTCATCACATTGCCTTGGCTAATGTTTGGCACAAATGTATGCACAGCATAGGGAAGTTTACCCTGTAAATCCAGTGCAGTTGATTTGGCAAAAGTTGGCCGTGATTTTTCAAAATGATCACAAACTAAAGTCACTCAGGACACCTTTGCCCAGAGCCCTTCAATTAACTGGCCAGCAAATACAAGGTAGTATATTAAATACATATCTATCTATCTACTGATGTCACTGCTGACTGAGCAGCCATGTGGTCCTACTAAAAGAAGATCTCACCTCCGCTTGATAGGGAGTCTTCACAGAAGGAGTATCTTGGCAGGGAATAAGACTACGAGCATGAATGGCCTAAAACCAATCAAATTAGCATCTCAAGGATAATGTTATTACATGGATGTTCTGCATGTTAATATTAATTGATACCTGGCAAAATAATGTTCAAAAATAGACATTATTATACCCGTCAACAATTTTAGAACACAGAGACCATTTAAACTGGTTTTGACATTCTGGCCAATTTAACCTAGCTAGGGTGGAAGAAGGGGGGAAGGGGTGCAAACCGGGAAGTAATTTGGGAGAGGGAAGCATCAAGGAGGTGGGGAAAGGGGTCCAGCAGAAAGCAGGAACTCCAAAGGGCATCGACCTAAGCAAACCACCAAAAATGGGGAGAGGATTCAAGTGGTGAGTAAAGATTACGGGAAGCGCAGGTCTGCTGACATCACAATTGAATTACTTGTCTATGTGGTAATGATGAAGAATTCCCCTGAAAAAAAGACGTTGAGTGTTGGAATGAAGACAACTATAAAGACTGAGAACCTTATCATTTCAAGTTAACAACCACATAAGATATTTTCCACTACCCTTAGTCATGCTCCTTTGTCCTGAAAAACTACTGTCATCCCTAGAGGCCACAACCCTTTCTGTCAGCACCAACTTGAAGAATAACAACCTCTGGCAGGTGCCGAACCAGGAAGTCTGCAAAACACAGACTTTCGGCTCATCTACACAGTCTGGGAAATTAGACGACACGGTGACTGCAGTACATTTGGAACCCGCCAGAGGATGGTATTCTTGACGCTATCAAAAGAATAGCTGACTCTGGGGACAAGAATGTCAAAAACCAATCCCTGACCTGACACTGAGTAAATAAATATGGATGCTTCTTCCCCACAGTCTGTTCAGGAGTTAGCCACTGAACAGCTGATGCACTTTGGGAGGTCTGGTAATCAATGCTGATATGCAGCTTAGAATCTCTGTACACAAGCAAAAGGACAAGTTTATTTCAGTGCACCCTACGTGCATGTTGCAATTCAACTTTAACTTGGGACAACAGCCAAAACAACACTTAATACCATAATTTTGTGACATGATCATCTCAAATACTGAATTCTTATTGTTCCATTGCATCAAATTAATAAGCCAAATACGAAGGAACAGAATTGTATTTTAATAACCCATTAGAATTCTATGTGGGATGTAAAGTAAAAGGTCCGTTCATACTCGGCCTTACAAATGTTGAAAATGAATAGAAAAATGACACAAAACAACAGAACAATTGACTACACACTTACTTCTGTGACTGCCTCTGTACTAGGTAAAACAGCTCATGAGTTTACACTTCTGCTTAGCAATTTTGTACTAACTATACACGGATTAGCAACTGGTCAGCTTATGAATGAGTTTAACAACTGAAAAACGCATGCTTGTACACAACTTTAAGTAACTAGGTGGCTTGCATGAATGGAACTAACAATGCTATTTGAAGTTTTGGTGGAGCGTGTGCAACACTGATAAACTGAAATAGTGCACCTGTGCAACTTTCACTTAACCCTTTCAGCCCCAAGGGCTACCCCAGTGACGAGTAAAATTGTCTGGCGTTAGACAGAGTAAAATCTCTAAAGTGGCCATCGGGTGTTAAAGGGTTAAACAGATAAAAACTGACAGATCAGCAAAACACTTATTGGGTGAAACACCCTCTCTTGCAAGGGGGTCCTAGCCTTTTCTATAAACATGTTCACTGTGTCAAGGTCAGTTTCATTTTACAGATCATGTTACCACTTTTTAGAAAATAGCTAAAGGAAAATACGACCGCTGATTGGTTAATAATCGTGTTTCTATAACTCGATAGAAACACAGAAGTTGACGTACTCACAGACAAGAGTCACGGCATTCCCGTGTGTGCTGACGTGTGTGCTTTCGTGTGTGCTGACGTGTAAATTGCGTGTTGCAGAGAATCTACGTTTTGATGATAAATAAAATATGAAGTTTTCTTCGTTTTTCGTTATTTTCCTTGGGCTATTTTCTAAAAGAAATAGAAAACATTTTCTTCGTGTTTCTATCAAGTTATAGAAACACACGTGAAAGTTTGGGAGAACTCGAAAAAGCTGTGGAAACACTCGCCTGCGGCTCGTGTTCCCACAGCATTTCTCGTTCTCCCAAACTTCCACTCGTGTTTCTATAACTCGATAGAAACACGGAAAATGCTTTCTATTTCTTAAATGATGACCAAGTAATAATGGAAGCACGGTGATCAGTTCCACATTGCAGGGGTTTCACAAAGGACCAGTCAGGACTAAGCTGTGAGCCCCCCACCCCTTCCTCCCTCCCCCCTCCTAGCCACCACAACTCCTTCCCCTTTCTCTTTGGCTTGAGGAAATCAGATTTTAGACACCTAGACTCTTTCCTTCCTAGCTCTGGCATGCCAAAGCCCGAACAGCCTGTTGTGTGAAACTGGGGACACACAATCAACGAGACAGTGAGGTGTGTGAGGCATGTAAGCCAGACATGTGGGCCACTGGTCAGGGTTAGGTTACAGTCTGCTTGCCTCACTGGCTCTCTAGATTCTCTACTGATTACACTCATGAAACCCCTGTTTGTGCCAAGTTCTGTTAATAATAATAATAATAATAATAATAATAATAATTAACATTTATATTGTGCAAATTCCATGTGAATACGATCAAATGCACGTAACAAACAAATGTGATACAAATTAAACGTAACAAGTTAAGAATCCCAACTGGTAGGAGGCTGACCAGTTGGCTATTTACAAGGCATGGAGGAGTTGAATTCGGGGCCACTGAAGACAAATCCATCTAGTGACAGGGAGGACGATTTGAACCCAGGACCTCTGGATTACAATTCCAGCGTCCTACCACTAGGCCATGCTCGCCTCCCTCTACTTCACCATGGTTACTTCACCATCTTCCCAATACACATTAGGGAGCTTAAAAAAAGACAACATCGATGCCAACTAGCGCAGCACAAAACAATAGGTTGAATCGAGAAAAACAATAGCTCTCCAATTGCTCTTCACAGTTTGCACTTTGTTGACGTGAAATGACTAAATATGAGGTTGTGTGGAGGACATGAGGACATGACCATAAGTAATATTTTCAACTCCCTCTCTACAATTCTACCTGTTAATACAAGCTTAATTCCTCGAGCATTACTACACATTATAAATGTGGAGCACCTTGAAACAATCTTGCTTGATGATACAACTAACATGAACTTGTATTTTGGAACAGCGTCCTCATAGACGTCATCATCGGCATTGTGTAAGCTCCCCAATTTTGTCACCTGGCTTAACCATTTGACTACAAAGCAATCATCTTTGAATCAATTAGAGTTCATAACATTTTCACCTCTTCATGGCCTTTGATAATTTAATTTTCAGTGGACTGCCAAATGCTTTATGCTCTTCACCCAAGCTGTAGTTCAGAATCTCCCCTGCATCACTTGTCACTTGTTTAACTGTTATGCCCCGAGTGTCGAGAACCTGTAGAATGTACAGTAGTTCAAGGAAACACTGATTTGGAGTTGAGTAAAATATAATTTAAGTCAGAGCCTTGACCTTATTTAAGCACCATTTATATGCAGACTATTTTCATATGCATGCAACGGCCATGTTGACATATGAAAACAAAGAAACAGCAGTCCTTTCAATTCGTTATTCAGCGTCAAACTAAAGACATTTACAAGGAATTGATTTTCATTTCATTCATACACATTGTTTTGTCTTGGTAAACTGAAATAAACCCCTATCCATCCCTGGATGAGGTCACAAAGAATTCAGTTCCAGAGAGAAAGATGATCTGAATGTAAACACAATGGTTTCCTCGTCCCGTTTTTTTCTTTGGTGTGGGTATGGCTACATGTAGGTTACCTACCCAAAAATAACTAGCCAAGTTCATAATTTCCTTGAGAAAAAGTCATTTTGTGCTATACCCTCAAAAAAGGAAGTGCAAGATCACAGCATACCAACCGGCACACTCTCACATTAATAAACCCCCTTACAAAATTCTTGATGCTATTAAAGCCATTTATTAGCTACGTACTTACTTAAACTCACTCTTGTATTTGTAAACAGGCCAGTTGTTGTCTTAAGAGTATAAAATCCCTGGGGTATTGTTCATTAACCTCACCTGTACTGACATCCCAAATTTCTCTGGTCTTCCCCCCCCCCCCCAAAAAAAAAAAAAAAAAAAAAAAGATGACGAGAGTTCACCACACCCCAACTGTCAATGTGGTACTCTTTGGTATCTTGAACGCCCCTTTTTTAAAAATTGTTTGTTTGTTTTGTTTTTTGTTTTGTTTTGAGGGAGGGGGAGTTACCCTTAAATTAATTCGCCTCTAGATCTTTCTCCCCTTTCCCTGTCTAAGTACACTGGAAGCAGAACTTTCTTTTTGTCGCTTGATTGTTTACCATGCATGCAACGAAGTCGCTTCCGCTTTCGGTATTCGTGTTTTCCTTTGCTTTCTTGCCTAGGGCAAGCAAAGCAACCAACGCGAAAACCAAACCTCGAAGATATTGGAGACAAAATAAGGGAGAAATACAAACGAAAAGCCTCTGCTAGCAGCATATGTGTAAGTTGATGGGCAAATTATTATTATTATTTTATCTATGAAATCAAAAGTGAAACCCCCTCACCAAATTCTCGACACCATTTTCCTTCACCTCAAAATTCAGCTCAGCGCGGCAGTCGAGGATGTGCTTATCAAAGCGTACATCCACGAACCAGCTGATATATGTGCACACGCACTCATCGGGCTTAGAAAACGAGCAAGGGTCTGGCATCTTCTTCCTGCAGACCACCCTGGAATATCGACTGTTCTTCCTCAAACCCAGTCTTTCTCGATCTTCCTTTCGTCCCCGGCGAATTCCCCGGCGTGAAACGCGCGCGACGTCCGCTCGCGCACGAGGGAGGTCACGCATTTCTGAAACCGCTTAACAATTACAGACAATTACTTGAAGACTTCTGTATCCCTGTTATTAAAGAAATTCAATGAGTGATAAATAGTAGCATATCGGTTGCTGGCTTGCTAGCTCATGTTAGAGCACAGCAAAGCTGAGTAAAGTTATTGCGCGGGTCACAACTCGCGGATTCAGTTTCGCATCTTGCAAACTGTCTCTGTCTCTTAAAAAAAATCGCAGCACAGCTGAGACGTTTATCTGTCCATACATTGCAGAGATAATAGCAATGCAATGTCTCTTCTAATGTAATAAACTGGTCTTCAGAACGCATACAAGATTTCTAAGACATTAGCTAGATGTATTTTGCGTGGAAATAAACTTAATTTTAAGCCGATCGGCCATGCCCGCAGTGTTTCACTGATGTTAGGTGACAACAAAGTCAGACTGAAAAACTGTGCATTACTCCCCGATCAAATAGTGGCTGGACAAAACTCCAATTTAGGGTGAAAGATCTTTTATGATTTTAAATCTCCTGCTCTTCAATTGATAAGAAACGCTGTGATGATGTGGCTTATGGTTTAGATAAGGTCTGGAAAACTCTTCAAGTTTGTCATACCATCCCGCCAAAATTAAAACGCGCTAAAAAGAATCACCGGTTGAAAAAAGGTGGTAGATATTCTGTTGTATTTTCCCAGCTTGCCAGGCGTGAAAACGAAAATAAATGGCTTTTCAAAGGGTCCTTCCGGCATATTAACGAACGTGGACTGCTTCTGTCTATTAATTTAGTTTTAGTGTAAGGCTTTGTCTTGGAGAGACTTTACTTAAATGCTCAAGTGTCCGTAGAACACAGCGCCGGAATAAATGGATACTCATACAATACTTTCTAAACGTTGTTTCCAAATTTCTTTTATGTCTTGCAAGATGTCATGCTGGTATTATGCGCTATATGTATCTTACGGACTGTTTGTCAGCCCTGAGTTTGTATTTCTTCAAACAGATGAATGCTGCAATTGCAACTTGTTTATGTTATTCTTACAAGACAGCTAATTACCGTATAACTGATTTTCAGCCAATTGGAACGACGATTTATTGTACTTGCACAACAGCTTATTATATCGGATTTCTTATGAAACTTTTGAAAGTTCAAGTTGTTATCACCAGATCTCTCTGGCGTGAAATCAAGGGTTTTGTATGTGAAATCCTTCTCAGTTCTGCTTGACGGTAAGTAATATCCAACATGGAGCACTTAGAGATTCGTCCCGCTTCGGAAGAGGACTTGGGCGCAGTGGTGAAGCTCTCCCGGGCAACTTTCGAAGACAGGACGGAAGCTGATCACGACTACATTCCTAACAGATTCAACGAGTGGCTTGCAGAACCAAAACGCTCAGTTTTTGTGGCGGCGATGAAAGACCGCGTTATTGGATTCCGGACATTCGCCATTGCAAACGATGGAAGAAGCTCTGTGTGCGACGGGGAAAAGATTCACCCAGATTTTCGCCGCGATGGCCTTCAAATCCTGCTGGTCGAAGCTAACAGGGAGTTTATTCGAAAAAATTATCCCAATGTTTCTCGAGAGTTTTTCTTTGCACCGAAACAGCTGTACGCTCGTCGGAAAGAACTGTTCTCCGACCAAACGCTTTTCACGCAAGATTCCTTAGCGTATTACATCAATCAAGCCACTTTCGACCTAAAGAAACTGAATGGTGTCCAAGAGAGGGCTGGACCTCAAGTCAGGCCTTGCAGCAGAGAGGAGTTCGAAGATGAGATTATATCCGGGATGTTATTTCCAAACGAGCTCTTCACCGCAGATGGCATGGTTCTCGAGGCCACGCGCGCCAACGTGGGCGCGATGCTGAAGGAAGGCGACAAGATGCTCGTGGATGCGACCGAAGACGACGAACCGTTTAAGTCGTTCAGTCATGGGCGTTTGTCTCGCCGGAGCAACTCGCTGCACTGGGAATGCAACGTTTACGCTAAGCATCATCTTCTGTTTCAAGCGCACATCTTGGAGCATGTAAAATACGCCAGCGAAGTGGCATCACCTGATAACGACTTGGTAATTGTGATCCATTTTCTTGCCGACAGAACCACGCTTTCCAGTGGACGAAAGCTCTTAGAGGGAACTTTGTGTTACAAGCCATGCAACTGTCTGAACTTGAAGCAACAATACGCACATAAGGAAAGCTTGCGCAAGGAAACCGAAAATGGAGAGGACTTGTTTGAGTAACTTTGAGAGAGAACTCGAGTTAGCCTGTAAGAAGTCCAGTCCAGAGTAGTGTCTTCGAACTGAACGATGTTTTAAGGAGGCAAGAGTCAAAGGCAGGGGAATTTAAGCTGTCGCAAATTTGGATTTTCTCTTAAGTCCAAATTCACTGATTCTATGATGATCTTATGATTATAATTACTTGTGGTCCGCAGGTAATCTTCGCTTCTTCCGGGGAAAATACCTTGTGTTTTTATTGAGTATCAAAACACAAGTGCTGCGAGTTTTCTTTTCGTAACTTCTAGATATGTCAGAAAGGTTTTGTTATAGCAATCAAAGCCATGGGTTGACGCAATTATCTTCTCAGCAAACTATACGAAAGTTGGCTTTAATGGGGCTCTGTCACGCTATTTTGGCCTCACTGTAGAATGTCTTTCAATCAGTGAAAACCAAAAATAATAATGCAGTTTGTTTATTGAAGACCATGCTACTGCACTGAGACTATTTACTGTCTTCTGTTGTTACGGATGGCAAGGATGGAAACGGATTACATTTTGAAAAACTTAGCCTAAATTTTTCAAAATTTCGCACCTGATCTTGAGGACATGGCAAAAATGTATTGTGTGTGACTCTTCCGCAAAAGAAATGGTTTGATATCCTCCTCTTAAATTTGAAAGAATGGTTTGGGCACAAGTAAAGGTCATAAAGAAGGATTTCTGTGTTTTGAGCAGCAAACGTTTAGTGACAGAACCCCTTTAAAATTCCATCCTGAGGGATGCCGATTGTGTTTTGTGGACTTCTTGATAGACGGATGAGTAGTTTTCTGTTCAGTGTCAATTTCTTTGATATTAAATTACTAGGCCTCGTGATTGGTCAAGAAAACCGGCGCCACTTTCTCAGCTGATAAGAAACGTACTAATGATTTCCCACCCGGCTTGGATTTCTGTACTTGCTTTGAGATCTTACTGGTCTACTTCGTTGTCTGCGTCCTTTGTGATGGTTTCTAAGTTGTAAGAGCAGCTTTCATTTGAGCGTCGAAAGCAATTATGCAGTTAGATTATCGCTTTGGTTTGCTCATATTTAAGCTTATCTAACACTAACCGTGTTTCGGTCTATGATTGGTTCCAAAACTTGGCGCGAACTTTTCAACCAATTAGCAGATGTTAAACTAAAACTAATTGCGACTTAGTCATTCTCGTTTTGCCGTACTTGCATGGCGCCGGCTGCCTTTGCTTGCATTGCGTTCTGATTGAATAGCTAGTAGTTAAAACCAGGTCGTTCATTACTTCGATTTGTGGCCATGGTTGGCTGAAGGCTGTACTTAGCTTCCTTCAGAACGTGATAGGCTCTGTAAATGGTTTTGGTGTTAGGACAGTGAATTGAAAACCGTTCTATCGTGCCTTTCCCTTGTTAAAACAGGCTGGCCAGACCAGTTAGTTTGAGAGAGATGCATGGCTACACGATAATCCTTGCATTCGTCTCAAGTGCGTCTCTTAAAGGCATTGTGCATGTGGGACTGCACCCTAGCTTCAAAATGTCATTGTCCATTCACAAACTTTTCGCTCTGGGTCGAATTGTTCGAAGCAGGGTTAGTGCTAACCAGGGATAATTACCATCACAACCTGTAGGTTTTTATAGGACTTAACCTAGGGTTACCACTAACCGGCTTCGAACAACTCGGCCCTGGCCGGTCAGTTTTGTCAAGACGGAAAGCATCCCTGGTAACTATCGTTTTCCCGCGCTTGGCTACTAAAAGTAAGTCTTGAATTACTTGGATTTAATTGTAGTTGGCTGAAACGTATATATCTTTCAGAACGTGATCGGCTCTATAATTAGTTTGTTTTGATTTTACGCAGAAACTCAATTGAAAACCATTCTATTTTGGGTTGGATTATTATTTGAAGTTCATTTGAAAACACTATTATTTCATAAAAAATGCACGATGAAACGAGTTTACTTGCAATTAACTTTCATTTTTACTTCACTACTGCAGACGTGTAATAACGCACTGATGCACCGATGCACTGATGCACTTCAGTGTCGATTATAGCTTATCTGTTTGCGCGTATAGGTTTGAATTGCTCTAATGTAATTGTCACTAAATATGGGTAGATCTGCGTCGCCCCATCTGTGAGGATGACAAAATTGCCTACAACACTTAACGCTTCCTTACCCGGCCTCCTTTTATTCCCTGTCGTCTGCTCTTTGTCCTCGCTAGGAAACCAAACGTAGTGCCAGCGCAAGAAGTTGTAGGACCGGTTGACTGTTGCTTGAACATTTCCCGTAACGCCCTGATGTTATTGGCTGTGAAGACTGTGAACAGTGATTGTTACGTTTCCAGCCGTCTTATTTTAGTGAATGTCTGTAGGTCTGTTGCCAATAAAATTAGTCATTTTTGCGTATTGTTTGTCTATGGGCCAAACAGGCCCCAGTTGTTCGAAAGGTGGACAGCGCTATCCGCTGTGGATAAATCACTGTCCACTGGATATGACTAAATTGGTACCTGTAGGACCCACAGTACACAAATTACTTGACTGTGAAGATGTCTTCAACTCAGGTTGTCGAAATGTCAGTGAATTAATGTCGTCAACAACAGTACATCCTGGACGATCCTACTTTAACTTTTTATAATGTGACTCCTCGGCTCAAACCATTTATGGCAATATGCCCAGCTCCCAGATGACTCGTTAGCTCAACTGGGATTTAAGGCAATGCACCAGTGATAGCACGTTCGTCAGCAAACAGCATTTATAATTAGATAAACGCTCCTGGAATTTGCAATTTGTCTAGCCGTGTGTAGCGAGTCGGGTGGAACAAGAACACGAGTACGTATACCGGGCCCGGTTATTCGAAAGCCGATTAACGCTAACCCTCGATTAAAAAGTAACCGACGTTTTAATTTCTCCCTCTAAAATAACTCTCAAAAAGTGGTTTTAGACTAAAGCGGAAGAAAAGTGTAAGTCACAAGTGACAAGCAAAAATCTCTCAGGAAAATCTTTGTGAATTGGTAAATAAACTGTAATCAAAGCTCACTCTAACCCAGGGTTAGCTTAATCGGGCTTTGAACAACTGGGCCCTGGAGAATATACTGGAGAATAACGACCCTTAGATTGGAGTTTGTTATGTCGACCATGTTACGAGTTTTCCGTACTGAGTACGCGCATTAGTTTTGGAGGACGAAGTGCGCATGCCCGAAACGAAAAACTCGTTCTCGGGTACTCGTAGTAGTACTCGTTTTCCATTCTAAAGGTCGCTATTATTGGAGTTTATGCGGAGCGCTCGCTGAAGCGCCCGCACGCTGCCGAGTCCTGCGGTCGTCTAATTAAATTACTACTGTCCAATGTAATATCGCTTATGAATCTCCGGGATACAAACCTCGATTTATAAGCCCATCCTCATATATAGCCTTCTTCCTGGTAGGAATTACAATTATAATTAGATGGTAAGAAATTACAAGTACATGGCATAAAAATAAACAAAATGATTTAAATTAATATGTTAAAGTAGTGGACACTCTTCGGATAAATTCTGGATAAGATGCCGATCTAACAACATCAGCTGATAACGCATTCCATACAGGGATTGATCTTACATTGAAGGAGTGTTTATAAGCGTCAACTGAAGAGGGTGGAAGCCTGATCTTAAAGTCGTGACTCGCCCTTGTACGGCCATACGCAGGCACGGAGGTGAGGTCATGAGGAAGGGAGATGTTAACTTGACCTCTATGAATTTTATAAAACATACCGAGATCGCATATCCTGCGCCTTGACTGCAGTGAAGGCCAGTTCAGGTCAGTAAGCATAGATGAAAAAAACGTGCTGCGCGGCGCTGAACAGACTCGATACAGTCAATCCCTTTCTTGGTATGCGGAGACCAAGGCTACCGCGGCGTATTCTACAATAGGGCGCACCAAGGATAGGCATGAGCGTTCCTTAACAGATCGACCGCACGATGAGAGATTCCTTTGAAGGATCCCTAGGATTCTAATAGCCTTCTTTTTAACTTCATCACACTGCAATTGCCAACCCAGCGTACATGTTATGTAGACGCCGAGGTACTTTTGGTGGCGAGCACCATCGAGCTGCGCATTACAAAGGAAGTAACTACACTGGAAAGGAGAATTCTTAAAGTGATGGACATAACAAAACATTTTGAAGGAGCAAATTTCATCTGCCATGTAGAGGCCCACCGACTTCTCTAGTTGATCGAGGTCTCGCTGGAGGGCTAACTGATCGCTTACGGAATTAATCGGATGGCAGAGAACACAGTCATCAGCGAACAGCTTGATACCAGATGTAATATTTGTAGGTAGATCGTTAATAAACATCAAGAAGAGAATGGGACCCAATACGGTTCCCTGAGGCACCCCGGAAACTACAGGCGCCCACGAAGAAGCAGAACCATTAACCACAACTCGTTGGCTACGCCCAGTTTCGAAGCCAGATGTTAGCCTTATTACGAATTCCATAATAGTCAGCCTTGAGTAAAAGCCGTTTATGGGGGACGGAGTCAAAGGCTTTCGCAAAATCTAGAAATACAACATCGACCTGGCCATGGACGTTTAAGACTGATGCCCATTCGCAAATGACGGTGACGAGTTGAGTCTCACATGACAGACCCCGCTGAAAACCATGCTGTTGCGGTGAGATGATACGGTTTGTAGAAAGGTGTCGTGATATTTGGCAGGATACTATGTGTTCCATGACTTTAGATGTAAGAGATGTTAGAGACACCGGTCTGTAGTTTTTGGAGTCTGCTTTGGAGCCCTTTTTAAAGATGGCACAAATATTAGCTTGCTTCCAGGCACGTGGCAGAGTTCCCGTATCGTAAGATTGCTGAAAAAGGGAGGAGAGTACGACGGTGAGCTATGAGGCGGCTTCGCGGAGGATTCTAGCTGGAATCATATCTGGTCCACTAGCTTTATCGATCTTAATTTTCAGGAGTTGATTTTTGACGCCCACTGTCGAGAATTTTATATCAGGCATACAATGAATTTGAAATCGACTTCAAGTCAAGTGATCGATTTTTGTCAGTCGAAAATTCAAAAACCCTGGTGAGCGATTCGATTGGTCAAAAGATGGAGTAGCCGTTAGTAAACCCGAAATGTGATTGGCTGTGGAGACGTGAGGGGTGATAGTTATTGAAATAGAGTAGAACTAAAAAGGGGGTAGTAAGTTGTATAATAATCATGCATAATGAGCTACTGTTTTCGGTTGAGCAATCGTTTGTAAGGTGCGGGGAGAGGTTGGCAACGATTTAGGGTAGTTCGTTCTAAGTTAGCAATTTCTCATTTCTTCCTGGACAACATGCATGTTTCGGGCAAAAATTGAACCCGCTCCGTCGCACTGAAACTCTTTATAATGCATGTGAATCACACGTGTATGGAACTGAGAACCTCAAAGCCTTATGGGAATTTTCGTGGAAGAGCCTCGTTATAGTTTTTAGCGCACGCCATTATGGTCAGCCATATTGAATGAATCACTTGATACGTGCTCTGAGTGAAACGGGCAAAATTATGTGATACTTATTCCCTTGTTTGGCCTCGTTCGACAGGGCACTACAAAAAGTACAGCAAAGGATTAGATTGTTCGATAGAAAAGTATTCCTTTGACTTGTCAAGCCATCGCGCGTGTATATCGTCGATTTCAAATTCATCAAAAGGGTTTTCTTCACTATTTCCCTCACGAGAGCGCAAAAAGTTAGTTTAGTTGTGGGTTTTGTTGGACCAATATGATAAGTCACCAAGAAAGATAGTTGACTGTGTTCAATATTTGTTCGTCGAAAATGAAGATTGACAGGAGTAAACTGCGGAAAACTCAATCGGACGTGGTAAGTTCTACTACTCAGTACTGACCACTGCGTACATTTCCCTCTCCAAGAAATGATGTCGCACAAGGAACAGCTCTTGATGGAAGCTCTTCGCTCAGAATTTGTGTGGTAAGGAATTGGAGCTCTTGTGTTTTTTGATGAGTTATTTAAGTCGTTGTTTCGTTTATTCAGGCTCCTGAATGCCGACAGCTTATTCAAAGATTGAAGGAAGCAAGTGGTTGCGAGTTAATTCATATTCTAAAAGATATCAATACCTGGTACTATGGAAAGGTAAGCTGGCATAAACGTCAACCTTTGATGGCTGGGAATAGCAGTGAGGGGCTGGTGAAGTGAACAGTCTATTTAGCGTATTACTAATAGCAATCAACGTTGTGTGATTTTAATGACTGTTATTAAGGAAGCACCGCGCTCTAAATAAATGTAATCTCCACTTGTTATATTACTTGGATGCAAATAGCTTAGAGATAACTCGTTACTACTGTCATGTTGTCTGATTCATTATTCAGGATATAGACCCTAACGTTTGGGTTTTAAATGCCTATGTGAACATTGCAGTACTTGATTTATTACATTGAAAGGGATGTTCCTTGCTCTTTACCTTCCTGAAATTTCTGTTGTAAGCTTAAGAAGTTCAGGGCTCTGTAAAACTCATCAACAAAAGGTTAATTTTGGAGCTGATGCCTTAAAGGTTGGTGGAGCAGTGCAGGGTTGCAATCTTGGCATTGGAAGGAGGATGTATCTATGGCAACCCTGCGATCAGCCCCCAACAGGGCCCTGTCATTTATTGACGTTGTCAGTTGGTTATTTTCCAAAACTCAGTACTCACCAGTGGGACGGTGGAGACAGGAAATAAAATGAATGCATATCACAAGACACCCCTGCTAACAGCTCAAAAGTTGCCCCTAGCCCCTTGTGGTATGGTGGATAAGCTCGCTTAAATCGTGTTTAGCTACATCAAGTTTACTTATCTTGACATTTGAATGTTCACACTTGTGGTATGTTGGATATCACAACTAAATAAAAGTTCCAACTGGATTTGTGTTAAGTTTTTATGTCAGGGAGCGGAAGGGTTCTTGCTTATTAATTTTTAAGGTTTACTGTGGTGTTTTTAACTTGTCTGTTGTGAGTCACTGAAAGGAAATTGGTCATCTTGTGAAATAGTAATGAGAGACTCAGTGTTCTCACTAGGATTTTTCCTTAGGGAGGGGGGGGGGCTGTGCTGAAAAACAGGGGTCCTATAAGAACATTAGGGGGACAAAGTTAATGGTCTGTTACATAAAGTACCTACCTGATCCAGTATGGTGGACGCGGTGGTTATGATTCCGTAACGATGCGTACACCAATCTTTGCCACGTAAGTGGGACCGAAAGTCCATTTGGCTCATAGCTTGCCCCTGCGCCCTAGCGGATGCAGACTTTGGGTTTTAGTGAGCCATCTCAATTTTTCGTGCAGGAATCCTGCAGTAGCGCAGCCTGGTGACAACACTGGAGAGTTGTAAATTTATTGCTGTGTGTTTGCTGCCTTTGCAGTCTTCAGAGAGTTTTGGTTGACTGTGTTCTACTGTTCAGAATCTGCCATGATTTTATGATCAAAGACACCATTCTGTTGTTTTGGTTTCTCTGTTGTAGTGTGAACTTCAGCACTGGGTTGAAGTCATGGACAAGTTTGATGAAATCCTTGCAAGTGTTGCCAAGCCAGTTAATGGCAGTTCTTGGATACTAGCCTATGATAAACTGGATCAACTTGAAGGACCTGAGATAGCAGTAAGATTTTCAACAGCATACATCTACATTAACAAAATGCGTTGCTTAGTTGAGGTGCCTGGAATACCCAGAGGCTTCAACTTTCGGTGGTACCCATTGCACTGAAGTATCAGTGGAAAAGAAACCAAAGGCAAATGGTGGGTTTTGGGGGAGGGGGGTGCAAAACACTCGTGGAACCACGCTGGCTGAAAGAACTCTGCAAGCTGCCTGAAAGACAAATGCTACACACAGCACTGAGATATTAGTATGCACGTGCTTCCTCACTGTCTACTAACACCATGGGTGCTCTTTGTTGTACATGTGCAGTTGGTTGTTTCAATATTGTCTATGCATTGTGGTAAAAATGTGGGTTATCTAGTACTAGAGATAAAAGTGGCAATGTCGTGACATCAAGTTTTCTCTTAATCTAGGGCTCAAGGAAAAAACATCCTAAGCGAGTTTTACTTGAGTTTTGGTCATTTACAAAATCACAGACAACTTCTGCCCAATCAGCTGCACTAAATTACTACCAAGTGAACTTTTCCATCCTGTATTCCAAAGGTTATGTTAGGGCAACTGAATGAAATGAAGACAAAAGAAAAAAAATCCCTGTATTTCAATCTGCTTGCCCCCTGTTTTTTATGTTTTCTTCATACAATTTGTACCATACAAGAAGTGATTCCCTAAGTTAATCACCGTTAACTAGCTATCTCGCTTAACCCTTTAACACCCAAGAGTGCCACTTTGACTTGTAGATTTTACTCTGGCTAGCACCAGACGATTTTACTCATCACTGGGGTACCCCTGGGCAGGGAAGGGTTGACTCTTTCAGTCCCAAGGGGTCCTCCAGTGACAAGTAAAATTGTGTGGCATTAGACAGAGTAAAATCTATAAGTGGCACTATTGGGAGTTAAAGGGTCAATGGGAGGTGGGTTCCTGGAGTATTCAGGGGCTTCCACTGTTGCCAGCTAGCCCCTAGATAGAATACTGCTGCCCATGGCTGGCTGATCCCGACAACCCAGCCATGAGCCCCTATTCCAGGCACGCATCACACCAATAGAATCAATGGAAGGACAAATAGTTAGTGGGTGGGGTGGGGGAATGCTTAAAAAAAGATGGCTGGGAACTTATGGAAACCCGGCTGTGAGAGACACAAGAATCCACGTGAGCCTTCACTTACGAGTTTGGCCGTTGTCTGCTTGGCTGCTAGATTGAAGACCACCCCCCCCCCCAAAAAAAAAGAAAAAAAAGATAAACACTAAAAAAAGACAATGACTGCTAGAAAGGATGGCCGTTATAAATGATGACCACTAAACGAATGACCGCTGGACTTGTGGTGGTTAACTTATAGGTCAATTCTCATTTAACTAAATTTATTTTATCTTGTGAAACTTACTGCAGTTTCACCAAAAAAAAAGAATAAAATAATAATAATAATACACACTCAGAAGCCACTTACATGTACATGTACATGTAGGATGTTTTTGCTCCAAGACCTTCAGTTATTTGTAGAGAACTATTTATGACATGGATGG
>BLFK01000190.1:580556-625556 GCA_014634185.1 Astreopora myriophthalma
AACAACTTTACCAGGTAATCAAACAAACAAAAAAAAAGTTTTGTTACTTTGCCATCTTACATGTACAGTAGTAGTACATGTAGTACAGCTGTACATGATGGTCAGTTTATATTACAGTGTGACCCTGGCTTACGGCCACCTTGCTAATACAGTCACCTTGTTATTATGGGCATTTGTTTTTTGGCCAGGCAAAACAGCCTGAAATGCGGTCACCCATTAATATGGCCAACAGCCACATTTTAAAATCCCAAACATTAGAATTCTTTATAAGTTCACCCCATTAATACAGTCACCTATGCTAAATTTAGAAAACAAAAACACCTGTGACATGTCAATTTCATTGACCTCTGTCATTTACTAATCAAACACCCAGTTGACGACTTCATTGCTTAGTAGAGGTTGGGTGCCTGGGATATCCGAAAGCTTCCAGTTTTGGTGGCCACCCCTAGATTGAGTAATGCCCCCATTGCTGGCACAACCTGGCAACCCAGCCATGAGCCCCCACGCCAGGAATTTAAATAAGCAGACAGCTATCACAATGAAATATCATTGGAAAAAAAAGAAAAAACAAAAAGGGATGGATTTTCTTATTAAATTGCTT
The DNA here is from genome assembly GCA_014634185.1 of Astreopora myriophthalma. Taxonomy (NCBI): domain Eukaryota; kingdom Metazoa; phylum Cnidaria; class Anthozoa; order Scleractinia; family Acroporidae; genus Astreopora; species Astreopora myriophthalma. Next base: position 581,158 of record BLFK01000190.1, read on the forward strand.
TTAAATGCATTTTACTTAACAAAGTAAGCAACACTCCTCCCTGTTTTCATCACAAACAAGATAAGGAAATAAATCTCGAGGCCAACATTGTTAAGGTAAATTGCGAAGTGATGAAGTCATTGTGCTTCGCTGCTAATATGATTAAAGGCATAAAACAATTTAATGTACTGAGTGAGATTTCAAGTATTTTTTACAGTAGACCTTTTGGCCGATATGATGGCCATCTTGGATTCTATTGTTCTGTGAAAGATATTATGGGATGCCCAGGGGGCAAATTCATACATGTTATACATGGTATAAATTTGGTTTCCCTTTGAAAATTTTCAAGCCGTGCTTCAATTTTTACATCCTTTGTTTCACAGTAATTAATCTGAGACAAAGGATATACAAAAATTGATCTGCTTTGAAAATTACTGAACCAAAACCAAATTTGTACCCATGTTGTGTGCGAATTTGCCTCCTGGGCATCCCATAATGATTTATCTTTTTGGGAATGATAGAAATCAAGATGGCCACCGTATCAGTAAAAAGATGCCTAGAGGTGTTGACATGGATGCATAACCTTAAGTCACTGTGAAGGCAGGCATTCGCTGGGGAGGGTCTGGTGGTAAAAAAACAAAAAAACAAAACAAATGAATCATTGCAGTTTTTGTTTTGCCATCCGCCATTGCCTGACCTGCCCCACCCACCCACCTGTGAAGTACGGTACTTGTAGAATGTGTAAAGTTGAGGTGAAATTATTCTCTAGCCACTTTTTTGTGTCATTGTAAGACAATTACGTGTGGTTCGGCTTGGCATGGCTCCCAGCAGTGTGTGAGAATTTCCTGTTTTCTCCTCAAAATGTCGCTTTCGGCATGTGCTGTAAAAGTGGTCATTTCACACATGACCAAGCAGGAATTGGCCATTGCCTCTCATTGGCCAGGAGAAAATAATAGTGTGTCATGGTGTTGAGGTTTTCCCCCTAGTTGGACTTGCATAATATTATTCTTTGATTTGTAGATTACGATTTCTCTTATTTCTGTAGTTTTCAGAGAATCCTGGTGAAATCATGGAGCAAGTTATGACTTGTTACAGTGTGCCCTCTGATAAACAGGTAACGTATTAGTCTTACGTACTGAGGATCTTTTTTTACTGATACACTTAATTAGTATCTGCAAGATTTTACCAAGAATAGTTTAACTTTAAGCAGATTGTTTCGGGACTATTCAGTTTATTACCAACCTGGTCTTGGATTAAGAGATTGACTGGAAATAGGTTTTTCCCCAAAGGAAATTGTATTACAGTATGGTAGGTTCCAAAGGAATATGGCTACTAAAATATTCTGAGTATTCCTACTGCTGTGGCAGATCCAGGAAATCCAGAAAGAGGGAGCCGAAGAAATTGGGGCAAGTGCCCCCCCCCTCCCCAAAACCCCTGGATCCCAACGAAAAGTTTACGTTAGTCGAGATGCTGCTCACAGCATTCTGGTAGCTCTGAAACTAAACTAAAGTAAAATAAAAACACAATACCACTTGAAAGTGGGTTGATTGCAAGAACTTTTTTTTTTAAATACAGGGAATGATGGGTTCTGTGGCCTCCTCAATCCTCTATAAATCCACCCCTGTACTGTATACCTGAAAGTACCATAATTTTTTAATGTACTCCTGTGCTCAGTGTGTAGAAGTCTGGAGTGTTATTGTGTTTTCCCCTTTTAGGTGAATCTCTTTAGTAGAATACGATTGGCGAAGCACTTTCCTGTCCACAAGAAGAGACTACAGTGTATCCAGGCGCGACTACAGGCTATCTCAGTGTTATGTGAGTAAAGACTGAAACTGTTCCACAGTGGAACCTCAGTAACAAAGCTCTGTGTTATGGCAAAGTCCTCAGTACAACATACATCTATATATGTGCATTGTACAGTGTGCACCTATGTGTAACAAATGATATTCTATTGAGAGCCCAATGACAATAAGATGTATGGAAAAGAACCTTGATACAATACGAAAACCCTGATATACAAAAAAGTCAGTGTATGAAACTAAATTCCAGGGTCCCTTTGCATGTTAGTACATGAAAAATTTGTCAGACAGTGAAATAATTATTGTGCGATTTATGATTGAATTGAGTCATTTTGCAGTTATCAGGGCTTCTGATATTAGAGTTACATATGATTGTATAATTTGCTCATTTCCATGTAATTCTGTGAAATTTGTAGGGGAAAACGCCAACATGAGAAAACAAACACTTTTTGCACTTTATTTGAAAACTGGACAAATAATTTATTGTTATTATTATGCCTGAAAATGAGCGACCAGGCCTTGGGTGCACAGGGAGTCTGGTACTAAAGTAACTGCCAGTCGATACGTGAAAACTGAGTAGCTGTAGTCCTTGATATAATTTTTATGTAAGACAATAATTTATAAGTGGCCAGTCTGCAACACAAAATATTATAACCTGACCACAGTTAATATGTAAACAGTGTACTAAGTACATTCTTTTAAATAATATTCTGTTTTTGATTGTTTTCTAATTTACAAAATGAACAAAGTCCAGCATGAAAAAACAGCAGCAAGTTCAAAACTTTACACTGGGGAAATTAGACCCTTAGGGTCTGAGAAAATGCCCAAAGCATTTGTTTCCGATTTTATACTCCACACTTGAGCAAGTGCATTAATTTTCCATTGAAATTCAGATAGACCTAGCTATTAGACACTCAATACACTGTGAAATTACACATACAGTTATCTGTGACAAGGTAAAATAGGCTAAAAGAAAAATCACATAATTTGCTGTTCAGTAGACATCTCCTGCCTTGCAATGCACTGCAATATGCTATCAATGCAGCACTGTTGATTTTTTTTTTCCAATACAACTTTATTGAACATACACACGTACAGTAAATATTCGCAGAAGACAATCTACAACGAAACAAACACTACAACTTAAAGCTGACAAAAAAAAGAAACCTAACACAATAAAAACATTAGTGGTAACTTAAATTAAATGGGAGCGCAATCAGTTAAGTAAACAGAATTTCATAACATATTTAAAAGAGACGAAAAACCAGACCATTTTGTTCTGAAATCTTTTTCATAACCAGTCGTACAAGAAATGTATTTTTCTAGACTAATTTTATCACGAGCAAGGGAGACAAATTCGTTAAAGATGTAAAATTTACCGTTAAGAGCTTTTACATAAAGAAAATACTTTCCTATAATGACTAAATGATTGAGGGCTAAACAGAATTTAGAATCGTTATTACCTAATAATGCCAAACATGATTTCTTTTATTGAAAGTGATAAGTTTGAGTTCAGCACTGTTGATAGCTGCCGAATTTTTTGTGTGTGAAATATCAGAAGCCCTCAGTTTTTTATGTGTTGTATGTGTGTTGACATAAACATGTACCATAAAATTTAATGGGGCAAAATTGAATTTTCTTACAGTGTACACATACCTTTCTTTTTTCTTGCAGTGTACTCAAACAGCACACAGGATGTAGTAAATCCTCTCTTATACCAAGGATTTATTGAGGAGACAGTGGAACTGCTTGAACTTGACCAGGCTCAATTCAGTGTATGTCCCCCCAAAATATGGATTTCTTTATGTTAACTTACATAATTTTTAGAGATGTTTTCAGAGGTATGTGTACATGTCCTGTGTAAGAATTCCTCTCAGGCAATTCTTCCCAAAGGTACCTAAAACCAGATATCTAGAGATTCTTTCATGCCAGAACATGACCTAGTAAAATATACCGAACAAGTTAGGACTAAGCAGTGATGACAAGATCAAGCATTGAGTGTACACGTACAACATTGATGCATTTGCAGGATATCAGAACAGCTGCAATCCGGACGCTTACAGCTCTTGTGCACATGGAATGCAGTCCAAGGTACTGAGTGAAATCAAGATACAGCAGATGTTATCGGTAAGCAATGCACCTATCTTAATAAAAATGAGGTGAACCTTTGTTATTTTCTTGTAATTTCAGGGTTAACATTGTCATAGACTGTACAGGATTAGCTTCATATCATGGCTTTCTGCCAACGCTCACACGAAACTGCATTCAAGCTCTTACAGGTAAAGTGTATTGGAATAATCATTTAGTTACACAGTGTTTATGGGGCAGATCATTGAACTGCAGAGTTGGTAAAATAAATTCACATCTGTTAAAACCAATGCAAAACTCCAGCAGGAAATAAACCAGTAGCATAAAAAAAAACAAAGCTGGGCCACCTTTATCTTATTTGAATGGACCTTCAACATGACAATTTATTTTTATCATCAATTCCATAATTCTCTTTGGTTTGTTGATGCTTGTTTTTCTTCTTAAGTTTTCTTTTCTGTACATTTTCCTTTCTTTGCTGTGTGTGAAGATTATAGCAGTAGTACAGTCCTGTGCAACTAATTGAAGGGTTCCAGGAAAAAAAATGTCCTAACTGACTTTTGCATGAGTTTTAGGTCATCTCTCAAAATCATTTTTTTGCTTAGAAGAATGGTTTCTTTGAAAAAATACCAAACAAGTTTGATTGTAAACAGCATTTCCTGCCTTTTAAAGTTATCTTTTTGTAGCAGTGGAGGTTCCCTTTAAAACTTTATTCTCAAACATTACCTTACTGTACCACTAATCCAGATTATCCTGACTAACAGCGATCATTAATTTTAATTAAGCATAATGCTTATTCTTTTTTTTTTTCTTTCAGATCCCTTAGGTGATTCCTTACCACTGCCATTCGCTACTGGCCTGTTTTCATTTCTCTACCACCTAGCTTATTATGAAATAGGTATGTACAATAATATTTTTGTTATGGTAGATTGTTCAGCCTTCAGTCTTGTTTGCAGTAAATGAAATTGACTTTGTTTCAGTAGTTCTCTACATTACACTTCAAGAGGCTATGCACTTGTTGTGTGTTTAGACTTTTTTGTCAACTTTGTATATATATCTGTTCAATAAAGGTGCCGAAGCGCTGGTCTCCTGTGGTTTGTTGGAAGCTCTTCTTCGTGTTGTAGAATACCAAGGTGGAGACAGTCATCTTACAGTAAGAAATTTGTGTTAATTCCTAACTTGAATGTGTGCATTTAATTTGTACAGTAAAGACCCTTGCCTTGTTTTCCAGGACTTGACACGTCTTTGCTTTGACTTAATTGATTAAAATAATTATATAATAATTATCTTTACTCTAAGCTGTCAAGTAATAGACTACAATGATGTTGAAGTAGGGTTGTTGATTTCAAGCCTGCTTGGTATGGGGTACTAGTGTGTCAAGAAAATGAACATTGATAACAGGAATACTAAATTTTTAGATCTTCAGAAAGAGTTTGGTATAATGTCCACTAGCTACCCGCAACTTACGGCAGATAGTGCAAGACATTGGCAATTTTCTACACTCTGATGGCTCTGTACGCATCCTAATTGTTCCTCAGTTCTAACCAATAAAAATGAAAAATGCAGTAACACATATAGAAAGAAAACTGCACAATCATGTTCATGGTTAATTACTTCAGCACTGATTGTTTGTTGATCAATCTTAGTTTGTTACAAGAGCCATTCGTATCATGGAGTGGATAGCCAACATGGATCTGTCTGGATACCAGAATCAAAGTGGGCTGACTGCTATCATCAACAGACTTGAGGTATTCAGTTTGTTCCTTATTGATAATTTTAAGTATATACAGCACAAATCGGTGTACACTGAAACGTTTACAAATGTATGGCATAAGCAAAGGAAAGTGAGCATTGGTGTAGCAGCTGTCCTAAGCCTGTACAGTAATTCTACTGGTGCTCCAGTGTAGCAGCAGCAATTGTTTTCAGCATTAGATGCATTGTTTTTGCTGTTAGTGTTATTGTTGTCTAGAAGGGTACCAAGCCAATTTTGTGAGACGTTGCGAGAGGTGCTACATGGCTCAAAGTGAGTGGTACACAGTGAATGAATAAGAAAAGAAAGGTGGTGTGGTGCAGTTGATAGTGTGCTGCTGATGCAAATGCCCTTGGTTCGAATTCTGTTGACCATCAACTGGACTAATTAATTGTTGTTTTTGGTAGTCCTGAATTTGACTCCTCCACAATTTGTAAACAGCCAAGTGGTTGCCTCCATTCAGTTGGATTCCTTAATGCTGTTGTGTGTTTATTTTGTTTCGCCTTGAACTTTGCAGCAAGAAATAAAGAATTGCCTGCCCAATCATGGAGCAATACTATCCCCAAACCTCCCCTCTGCTCCGTCCACGCAGCAAGATGGTGTTGCCATGGAAACCAGCGAAAACCAGGGTACCCAGGCTGATGGTTCCTCACAGTCACACCAGTCTGAAGAGGTACCCATGGAAACTGAGCAGCCTTATGTCAACAGTACAGGAGGTGAAGAGAGCAAAATGGAGGTGGATGAGCATGAAACAGAAAAGGTGCTGGTTGACTTAGCTGTGGCTGGTCCTAGTTCTGCAGTGAACACAGTCAGCAAGAACCGTTGCTTGCCACAAAGGGCAGCCCTGATAAAAGCTGTTCTCAGCTTTCTGAAAAAATCTATTCCTGATCCTTCATTCTCCGAGAGCATCCGAAATGGTAAATTTTCTCTTATATTGATTGCTTTTTCTTTCTTTTCTCTGTCAGGTTTTATTGAAGGAAAGTATAGCATTCGACTTTTGCATAATTTTATATCTACATTCTTAGAGCTTGTCTCACAATTTTTCCCCATTGAGGATTGCTTGGTGATTCCTAAACTAAAAATGCTCCTTAAAAATCAGGTTAAAGTAAAGTAACAAACTGGCTTGCTTGAAATTTTAATAGAAGGTGGGTGTGTGGGATGTCTAGGGGCTTTGACTGTGGCCAGCCAGTCCCTACATGTACATGTACATAGAGTAAAATGGCTGGCAATCCCGAGTGAGGATTACTGCTCAAACTGAATGTGCTCCTTAATAATGAGGTGAAAATAATGTAATAAACCGCCTCACTAAAAAGAAGGTAGTTGGACTGTAGACAGGGCATCCAGGGAAAGCCTCAACCTCGTTCCCAGGGTCTCTCTTCTTCCCATCTCCTGGGAACAAGGTTGGGGCTTCCATTGTGGCCAGCCAGCCCCTACATGTGCAGTGCCGCCATGGCTGGCAAATCCATACAACCCAGCCATGAGCCGCCATTAATTCAATGCATGCATCCAAATGATTTGATCAGTGGAAAGGGGAGGGGGGTGTATCGTGTGGTGGGTTACTGGAATAGTAAAAAAACAATCACTGTTAGTAGAACTGCTTGAGAACTTGAAGTTCTGAGCTGTGATGAAGCCCAAGCAATTAATCCAGTGAGCTGGCACTTAAGAGAATGCACTCTGGCTAAAAGGGTACTGTATGCTAAGGCTGTGGTTGACTGAATATGTTTGAGCTATGTATCACTTCATTTTGTATCTTTCTCAGTAATGGATAGTTCACTTCCAACATCGTTGAAACACATCATCAGCAATGTGGAGTACTATGGACCTGTTCTCTTTATGGCAGGTGTGTATTATCATTTTATAGATTTCCACGTTCTTTATAGGCATTTTTTGTGAACATGACTTTGGCTGGCTGTATTCAACTTCTCAAGTGACCTTGTTATAAACCCCTATCAATTTCCTCCTGCATGAAATGTTCCTAAAACCCCTGCATTCTTAAGAAATGTGAGGTGAAATTAGTGAGTACTACATATATTATCTATCAAACTCATCGCCAATAGATGAGCTTGGGAAGGTGCCTAGGGTGGGTGGAGCCGTGCGAGATGCAAGCCAAGCATGCTGGTATACATGGCAACCCTGAGAGCGGCAACCACCCGGCACCGTCACACTGATAATCAGTGGAACTACTTACCAACCCACATACTTACCAAGATTACATGATGAAGACGAGAAAGGGTGGGGGGATTGGAAGCACAAAGGCACTCAACTATAGCAAGCCAGGCAAGAACACCGCGAACGAAAAATGTGGCAGGAATGCAATGCAAAGGCCCCTGCAACAACGCCCAACGCATGGCCACCCCGAACCACCGCTGACAGCATTGGCTCAAAACCATGATTGAACAGATACTTGCAGCAACCATAATAGAATGGGAGTATTGCTGTGTTGCTTCAAATAGACAAGGCTTTGTCCATTGACGTAATTATTGCTTTACTCAACAGTTGGTGAGGTCTGACCATAGAGAGAGATAGAGAGAGTTTTTCCTCTTATGGCCATTCACTAAAACTATGTAAAGTTTAAGTCCTACATGAATCTTGATCTCCTCCAACGTGGTTGCCATTTCTTTGCTTTATCTCCTAACATTACCAATGTGATGTTAAAGGGAACGGTCTATGAGCTTACTTATTCCAGCAAAACTTATTCAAGACAAGTTTTGAAAAGACAACGGAATTCTTATGATGAAAGTTTAGTGGACAAAAATTAATTGCTAAGAATCGGTGCATCTGGGGAGAAATGATGCAAATGTATGTATTGTGTGTACATTGTACCCATGGGAAAAACACATGAAAAGTCCTCCACTCCACTCCAAAGTCTTGAAACTCAAACCAAAAATTTCTTGAAAGCCCTTGATAATTTTTTCCAAAGTCCTTGAACTTTCAAAACTCCTCTGGAGCCTTGTGGATCGAGTTTTTAGGGATGGTCAACTTTAATACATGTACATACATGCATTTGACCAGTGCTACATTTGTACAATGTATGTAGCTCACTGGCCTGGCAGCACAAAAATGATGATTCACCAAACCAATTTAATCTTTCTCTCCTCCATAGCTATTGATGTGGTGACTGTGTATGTCTTCCATGAGCCATCTCTTTTGTCCTCACTTCAAGATAATGGTTTGACAGGAGTGATGCTTAAGGCTTTAGTGGTCAAAGAGGTAAGCTATAATTTCTACAAAGCTGTCCCCAACAACATGTACAGCTGCAACCAGATGATCGCAATGACGAATTAACATGAAAAGCATAAACAAATTACTGTCTTTAAAGGTTGGAATGAGACCAACCATAGCTGCTCAATAGGTTTCATCATTAATTTTCACGCACACAATTATTTTGAGAGTCCAGTAAGCAAGTACAATGATTTAAAATAATAATGATATAATATAATTATATTATTATACATAATATAATATATATACATAATTATATATAGTACAATAATATAATACAATTTAATAATAATAATAATAATAATACAATTTCAATATATAATAATATAGTTATTTATTTATTTTTTTGAGTTTTACTTGAAACAAAATAATTTAGTTTCAGTAGTTTCCTCCTTAGTCCTGTGAAAAATTAATCGAAGAACAAGTTTTGTCTTCTTGTCTCGAAACTCAAAGCAGTTGATTTTGATACTCTAGGTAGTGTACATGTACAGTTGAAGCAATGCTTGTACTTTTGAGGATCAAAGTTCAAGTTGCATTGTTCATTATAAGTTATCACTTTTATTGAAGTACCAACTGATTCTGCACTGGAGCAGCAATTTAGGACGCTATAAGTCAATGAAAAATGCTGTTTTTTTTTAGAAGAGGGAAAACTTTAAGAGCGTACACCTAGAGAAAAATCAGAGAAGAGTTCCAACCAACAGATTCAGCTAATAATGATAACAGACCACTTCCGATTTTGCGTCAGCCTCTTTTTCAAAACAAGTCTAATAAGTGCAAAAATTGTTGTGACGATAATGGGTTTTACGTTGCATATGAATGACAACTCACTTTCATAAGAGACCACGCACAAAGACTCGCTTTGAAAAAGAGGCTGAGGTGTACTCAGAAATGGCCTATTACGTAAGCTGTTGTGCAGAAGAATTAAACCTTCAACACAAGGATGGGTGGTGAGCACACTCACCCCTGTATCAACCATGTTCCTTCAATTTAGTTTTTGGAAACTGGTGCTGTGTATTGATATGAAATAATACAGGTGTATATTGTTTTTTCTTAAGGTTCCAGCCACTCGAGAAGTTCTGTCTTCCCTTCCCAGTGTTCTGAGTGCACTGTGTTTGAACACACGAGGACTCCAAGCCTTTATGAGTTGTAAACCTTTTGACAAGTTGTTCCGAGTCCTGTTATCTCCAGACTACCTGCCAGCCATGAGGCGAAGACGAACGTCAGAAAGTCTTGGTAACAGAAAGTGTTTATTTAAATATTTGTTTAGTTTCAGTCATTAAGAATTTTAATGTTGTGCACATGTGCAATTCTTGTATGTGTATATGCTATGGTTTAAATTCATTTTTGGTTGAAATTTTGTTTAACTAGTTTCTTGTTCCAGATTAAGTAATAAATCTAAGACAGTGGAAAATAAAAGTTAAACCGATTTACCAACTGCATTGCTTAGTGGAGGTTGGGTGCCTGGGCTCTCGTGGGGCTTCCACTTTTGGCAGCCAGCCCCTACACTGAATAAGGCCCCGATGGCTGGCACTACCCTGCTTTGCTTAATAAGCTCCCTCTTTATACTAATCCCTTCTTATAGTGGGCATTTTATGTCAAAGGTTTTGTCCTATTTGTATAGGTGAAACTGCCTCCAATCTTGGCACAGCGATGGATGAGCTTATGAGACACCAGCCGACTTTAAAAACAGATGCCATGAAAGCTATTATAAAGGTATTACAGACTGAAGTAGCAACTGTAATGATGATGGTCCAGCTTGGCTAAAATGTTAATTATGATTGTCCAGGTCAGTTGTTCTAAGAAGGAGTAAATGTTAGTTGGTTTTGCCAGCATCATGGGACAATACATGTACTCATTCAAAGGGCAATATTTTGTTCACGTGACATTTTAGTCTTGATTTGAGTGAGACCTTTTCCCCTCAAAATTGAAGCTGGTCAAATTGGATGTTGCGTGTCCATGAGTTTTCAAGGTATTGTACATGTACGTGCTTGTCTCTTTCCAGCTCCTGCAAGAGGTCTGTAGCCTTGGACAAGACTCAAAATACATTGGTTTCAAGATGGGTGCGAAAACAGACAACAATGAAATGGACAGTGGTGTTGGATTGGTACAGGGCACTGGAAGAGTGACGTTGGGTGCGGATGAGCCCATGTCGGATGAAGAAGAAGATGATGATGATAGATTTAGTTTTACAAGTACAACCACCTCTGCCAAAGTCATGGTCGAAAGTGACAAGATCAAAGATAACTCGAAGTAAGTTTTCAGCAAGAGCTGGTACCTTTTGCTCATGAGCAAGGTGCTAGTTGCAGGCCATGAAATGGTTTGAGGTGTAACGTGTTCTTTTCCTGTTAAGGATTCTTTTTTTTTTTCACCCTTTGAATAGTAAACTGTACAGTGTACATGTACCTTGTTGAATGACATTCATCTGGGGACAGTTTTTCTCTTCTCCCACCTCTCAATACCCCAGGTGTATGTGAATAATCCAACAAGTGTCAGGACAAAGAATAGATTTATCACTCTTAAATTCATGATTAATTTTCTTTGGGAAATGACTGGTAGTGTTGATCAAGACCATCATTTGATTTTTGCCTTTAAGAACTGCAGAAGACGAGAAACGGACATTCATTCCCCTCATGGATTACATCCTGAATGTGGTATGTAATATTGCATTATGTTGTAGGTAAAAATAAGTGCAGACCTTCAGAAAACAATACAGATATAATGTTCTTTTAAGTATGTTTAAGGCCACATGCAAGACATGAGGCATAAATGTGAGAAAACCCCCTCAAAATTGGCCAAAAATTGGACAGATGGTTATTTTATGCTCCCAACTCTTCAATTAATAGCTGGTTGCCTTGTTCTGTATTTTGCAAATAATGTGACCCTCTGATGATCGCTTTCGGCCTTTCCTTAAACATGGGTAACATGTACAAAATTAATGTACAGGGCTCAGTTGTTCAAAGAGTGGATGGCACTATCCAGTGGATAAATCACTATCCGCTGGATACGTCAATGGGTCTTGCTGGTACTTATCCACTGGATAGCAATTTATCCGGTGGATAGCATTATCCACCTTTTGAACAACTGACACCAGTACTTCAGCATATTACAGGTGCAACAGTGACACGATAATACACACTGTTTATGTCATGTTTAAGATGGTGTTCTGTTGCTTTTTTCCAGGTTCGATTTGTTGACTCCATACTCAGCAACAATTCTACTGATGATCATTGTAGGGAGTTTGTTCGTCTTGGTGGCCTGGAGCCATTAATAAACATTCTTGGCTTGCCTAATCTTCCTCTCGACTTTGTGACTTCACCGGCTTGCCAGTCTGTCTCGGGTGTATGCAAATCCATCCTGGTGAGTAATAGAGTAAACACCTGCATATTAGAACCTAGATTTTTTTCGAGTTAGGCTACATGTAAATAGTTTCTTAAAAAAAATGGTATTTACAGTAGTTTTAGGCCGTCTAGGTTCTTAAATTGGTTCTTATTTCCACGAAAGAAATCTACTCTATGACAAGTGGCTGTAAGGGACATGTAATTTTTCTAGGTACAGTAATGACCATAAAGCAAAACTACAGCTTATTTTGTTCTTTACATGTATGTCCCCAATGTTCTAAACATGAGATCATGATGTAAAACTGTAACATCTAAAATGTATAGGCCTGCAAAGCTTGAAGGCCCATACAAGATCTGTGCAGTTTAAAGTGCAATTTGTTCCAGTCACCTGAAATTTGAAGTTCATTTTCTAAAATTATAACCTGTTTAATTTTTTAGGCTAACCTGGTTCTTATGTAAGCAGGGCCTAAAATAAAATTTTTAGTCTAACAGGTTCTTAAATTCTACGTTCTTATATGCGTGTGTTTGCTTTACTAGAGGGTTCATAGACATGTGAAGTACAGGATGCCTGAACAGCTAGCAGCCATATTAGAGATTTAGCATCGCGTTCACAGCCAACGGCAAATGGCAGGCTGCTGCTTGTCATAAAACCATGAAAATTCTCTTATTCTAGCTGATTTCTCTGTTTTTAGTACTTGCTCGATAGCTGTGACTAACAGGCAAAATATCAGCTGAAATCAAATAAATTTCATGAGTTTTTAGTAAACAGAAAATTTCAGCCTGACGTTTGCCATTTGCCGTAAACGCGATTCTAAATCTCTCTAGTATCTACGTTGTACCTTCTGTTAAGGAGCCCACTACCTCCCAAAAGACAAACAAACAAACAACTGTAATCTGCATCGGCAGTTTAATGTCGTCTTCTTACTGGCTACATGTGAAATTTCACTATTTTGTTGCAGATGTTATCACACGAAGCCCAAGTATTAAAGCAAGGGTTGACTCTGCTTGGTGATGTCCTAACAACTCTGGGACCTCTGATATCAAGGTCAGCTGAGTCGCCAGTGTGTTTGCTGCTGCATGAGGTGGCATCATCAGGCCGACCGCAGCAAGCAATGGGATCAGTGCAACTCACTCCTCTCTTGCATGCGATTGTTGCAGCACATGCATATGTCGGCATGTTTCTCCACGTTTGCAAAGTGGGCCAGGTATGGTGTAATAAGACACAAGTAAGTTATGCAGGCAAAACACATCCTCAAAAGTGAGGTTAGGTAATACACGTACATGTACATAAGCACGTAAAAATCAACAATAAAATCAAATGACATTTTGGTGTGGTCATGATGGCATTGTCAAGTTCACAATTATTAGAATAAACTGTCAGAAATAGTTTGGACATTGAAGATTATCATGATATATGATTAATTGTGCAATGTCAGTGTTTTATGTTAAAACACTGTTTTCACTGATTTTAAGTTTTTTTGAAAATCCCTCAATTGTTGTCAATGTCACCTGTTTGTCCTCAACAGTTTGACGTCCGCAGCCTCTGTGTGAATCACTGGGGATCTGATCAAGGAATCATCGTGTTGAAGCAACTGAGTCAGCTGTACACATTTCTCGTATGGGAGACAATCGTGTTAGAAACAATAAGCCGATCTGAAACATCTGGGAATGAAAGTAATGTTGCTGGTCAGGATTTAGAGATGCTGAGGGCTTCAACATCAACTTCTCAAGAGGATCCTCTGGGTAATAGTGTTACTTTGTTATGAGGCTAAATATAATTTAGGCAAAGTTAAAACCAAGCCAATGCAGCAGTGTTGCCTGGGATACTTGGGGGGATTCCAGGGAGGTTTCCAGGGGCATTGCCATGTGCTTTGGCTTGAGTTGCTGTTTCGCTTGCTTGCTTCTTTGCCCTCCCTCCCTCCCATATTTTGGGGTAAGTATATATAGACTGGTTTTCTCTCAGTGATTTGTTGACAGGTGCCTGGGAGGTGGATTGTGGCTCGGTTGCTGTGGTGACCTCCTTGCTGCTGAGGAGAGTGCTGTCTCCTGCCTTGCTACCTTTATGGCACCTACCCTCCAAAATATTGGCGTTGTGTTTTAAGTAATGTTTAAAAAACGAGCAGGAGTGTTTTATCGGGTTTAAAACCACGAGGCGTAGCCGAGTGTTTTTAGACCCGATAAAACATGTGCTGCGAGTTTTTTGAATAGCTTCAAAAACATTCCACAAAAAGCGTGTCCCTCTGGAGTCTGAACAATGGTTCAAACTTTGCAAGGAAAATTATTAGCATACAAGAAAAACAAGCTATGCCTTATTAGTATTCTTTATATAAAGAATACTAATCAGGAGTGTTTTATCGGGTATAAAGCTCATGCACATGACGTTTTATCACTGACTTGATAGACTGTTAGGCTCATGAATTATTAATGAGTTTTTGAATTACAATTAAACTTCTTTAATGCAGTGTAATGCAATTTAACTTGGTTAACGAAAGCTGCCATTTAGCTGAGCGTTCAGTGGTTCTTGGATATTGTGGAACATGAGCACAGGCATTTTTTAGCCAAGGACAGCAACCAGAAGTGGAGTGTTCTCCCTTTTAGTCTGCCTTGACACTATCACATTTACATTGCCAAGTATCTTTACTCTCATGGTGATGATGTCCTCGAAGGTTTAGTCAAAATCACGGCCCAAGAATACGAAACGTCTGCTTCCAGTTGCCGTCTGTCACTCAAAAATGAAGCCCTCAGCATATTTTATTCTTAGTTAGTTCTCTGTTAATAGTTTAGCTTAATGACTTTTCTTGGTTAAATTGTCTTTTTTGCCTGCCATTTCCCCTCCCCTTACTCCTCTTCCATTGCACAAAATGCAGTGTGACAGCTGCTTGGATGTGTTGGGGCTCATGGTTGGGCAGTGGGGATTGTCTGCTATGCGAACATGTAAGTGCCCAGTGGCCTGTAGCCAGAGTGGAGGCCCTGGGAGTTCTGAGGCACCCATGCTCCACTTGGCTTGATGCAGGACTGGTGTGCTTTCATTTACATTGTGTGGAAAAATTAATTTTACAGTCCTGTGCTATGGGAACAACACTCTTTTCTGGTTGTTTGAAGACCACTTTGGCCCTTGCTTTTACCAGATTCACTGTTTTCAGTTTATATGCATGCCTTTCATTCAGTGTTTTATTTTTGAAACAAAAGATATGTCTGTATGAGGTTTGTACAGATAAGATTAATTTTTGGAGATGCTCTTTGCTCAGGTCAAACATGTGAAGGAAACCCAGCAATGACATTAACAACAACTGACAAGGAATCAAAACTTGACTCCACAAAGTCATCCCTTCCAGTACAGCAGAGAATCATCAAACAGCTTCTTCAGACATCAACTGCCCTGGGTCGTGCCTTGTCAGATTTGTTTGTTCTTCTTGTGAAGCTAAGCATTGGTTCTGGTCAGCGTCAGCGCCGAGCACCCCACCCAACTGCTCCACCGGGACTTCCAACTTTGCCTGCACGTTTTGTTGCCTTCCAGCTGACAAAGTTACTGAAGGATGCATTTTCTTGGCAGGGTCCTCCAAGTGCTCTTCCAATGCCAAAATTGAGGTAACTATTCACTGAGTCACATTTGCCAAATACCAAAGGTATTTACTCGGGTGAAGTGTCATACAACTGTATTGCATTAAAATTAAAGGGGCTATGTCATTTTAATTGCAAGCTCAGCAGTTGAACAAAATGGAATTCGTATATTCATTGATGAAATCAGTCCGTTAAGAGCTTTAATGAGGACTCTAAATCCAATTAAGCTCTTTCATTTTTGCTGCCATTGGTCATGTTCATGAAAACTCAGGGCCAGGTATTTAAATGAAATCTAAGTTAGACCCCGGTTTAGAGCAATCATCTTAGCTCGAGACCTTCATAGAAGTGAGTCGTTTCAAGTAGATGAATCCTTTTCTCCTCAGCTTCTTCCTTCACGAGACTGTTTTTGACAAGGAATAGCCAAAATGCACTAGTAATGGTCAAGATGAAAATGGCTTGGAACGCGGTTTTGTTATGCGCCAGCTACTGTAGACTCTGTCTAAATAACCGGCCCACAATGTTCCAGATAAGAGATCGGCCTCAGGTTAAAAACCCAACTAAGCTGAACACCTGATATGGCACATCAAGTGATAGACTTCTGAAAATGTACGGAGACCCACTGGTCTTAACCCCAGCCTGACACCTTCAGATTCCCTTTGGGCACCCTGCTTCGAAAACTTGTGAGTTGAGTTGACATGTTATTGAAAGGCATGATCAAATCTTCCACGTACATCTGTATCATTGTAGGTTGCAGTTTCACATGTGCATTGTTGGATTGACATCTCGTGTCCTGTTTGATGACAAAAAGAACCCCTATCATCTGATGCTACAGCAGTTTGTCATGTCAGGAGCGCACAGCAGCTTATTCTCGTAAGTACTGCATGTAATTTTTGAGAATTAGTAACAGTGGTTTTGTGATGACAGATAGCTCAACCAGATTCTTTGAGCAAACTAAGTGGAAAATTGAAGTAATACAATGCACTGTCTTTTCTGCCTGCAGATTAATGAAAATGTTATTCAATCAGTATCGTAAGACTCCTGCCAATGAATGCATTAGTCATTCTTCTTTTCAAGGTGAGTTTGAACTCAACGGCCATTATTCTTCATCCTGTATGATTTCTTGAAGTAGTACGAACCTTGTGCTCTCTATACTGTATTTCCTCATGGAACATATAGACGGTTATTCATTAGTGGCTATGTTTTTAACCAAAACAAAAAAATTAATTTGCGACAGCGACGTGGTCACCGTTTCTTTGTGTATTGGTGCTGCACAACATGATGTGTATACAATGTAGTTAAAGGAGCTCTGTCACGATATTTTCAGGTATTTTGATCATCGCCACATTTACCTTTAAATTGAAGGAAACCTGAAAATAATGCTTTACAAAGGTGGAAAAACACCAAAGAGATACTAATAAACCAGAAAGGAACAATGATGGTTAAGGATGGAGAAGATTGACACGGATTACAAACAACAAAATTGAAAAGTTTAGCTAAACTTTTCAAACCCGTTTAACCGTGACATAGCTCCTTTAAGTTATATTCACTGGCTTGGATGTCCTTTTTGGGACATTTCTCAGCGTGCCGTCAGGAACTCACACACGATTCTTCCATTCATGGACCTCCTAACTGGTGAATAACACTCGTCTTTTGTCTTCTCTCACAGTACCCATTGCACCATACCATCAATTAAAGTGTATTGTCAACGTGTGAATTTTGTCTGTTTTTTTTTTTGTAGCTGATTCACAGGAGTTGTTGGACTCTTGGCTAACACTTGTGAGTAGATTGGCAAATTCAGACACTTTGTTGGATTCTCCTCATGGTCTCCCTGCAACTTCTGCTCAGCCGGGATTTGTACCTTTCAAACCAGTTGAGTTCCTTGTTGCTACTCAAAAGGTAAGTCGCACTATAGACAAGGACACAAAAATCGATTATTATTTTATGAAAAATAATGTCAGAAAGTGAGACTTGATTTCGTGCCTTTGAAGCATCGCTTACCTTGTCTCTGTGTTCTCTCAACTATAATTTTTCAAATTGTACATGTATATGAACCCAAGAGTCGTAATTTTTGTGATAACTTGATGAAGAAGTGAGATCATCCGGGTGAATACGTGTAGTCCTGAGAAGGACTTTTGTTTGTGGCACTGACCAACGTTTTGATAACCGGAGCGGAAGTCATCTTCAGTGTCAATTTTTCAAGTGCTCTGAGTGACTGTATAGCATTAAGGCCATTTAAAGCTGGTTTCCAGACTTGTGGCACCCAACTAGTCCCATATTTCAAAAACATTGCTTGTCACTTGTTCTGTGCTGTCAAGCTTTTTTAGATGAAGCACTGGACAAAAGGCATAATTTTGGTCTTGAGATAAATCACAAAAGTAAATCGAAACGGTAGACAGTACAACAAATAGTCTGTGGATTCGCAGAATTCAAGAGATAAATTGAAAGTGATTAGCGTAGCAACTTGCCCCCAGTGATAGCGGCAAACAAGCTTAGAAAGACTTGGAAGTGGGTGGTGGGGGGAGGCGAGACTTGTCTGCGTCCACAGCTTATTGAGTCGATAAGCTATATTGCATTGACTTTCAGAGAGCCTTCTCAGCGGTCCAGCAGCTCTGGGGTCAAAAACTTCCTAAAGACCATGGTCCCCACATAGCTGAATCCATGCTGGTTATTCTATACCACATCATTAAGGGAGAGGCTGTCATCAGAGACAAACTAGGGCCCACTCCAGATGGCCCGAGTAGCAGTGGCTCATCCTCTGCAGCCAGACCTCCAGCTGAAGCAGCTCCCCAACCAGAGATAAACATCCAGCATTTGCAGCAAGTACGTGTTAATTTTACGATTTACAGGGTTCGTACGGGTCATGGAAAACCTGGAAAGTCATGGAATTGAAGAATGTCATTTTCCAGGCCTGCAAAGTAATGAAATTTAATTTTTGGTCATCGAAAGTCATGGAAAATTATAGTTTTGCATGATGGATAAATTATTGCAGATGTCAAAGCAAGGGCAAAATAAAATGAAGGCAAGTTATGTCAGAAAATACCCAAAAATAAAGATAGTTTTGGTAATAGTTTCGGAAGTGACAGCCAAAGTTCATGCCATGGAAAATTAAAAAAGGTCATGGAAAGTCATGGAATCTGAAAAGCTCAAAAGAGTGCGAACCCTGATGAAGTGATTTTCATGCGAGAGGTTTCAGTAATTTATCAATAATTATTGCTTTTGCTTTGTGACTGGCCTTTTTGTTTTGACGGATGGTCTTCCATTAGTTCGTTCAAAAGTGAACGCTTAGATTGAGGATAAGGTGACGCCACTTCAGCTGCCTCTTACCAGGGGCTGAAATCTCCAAATACCTGTGTTAAATCGCACGTACACCGAGTAATTAATGTCATGTCCTCCTCATTTCAGCTGTGTGTGTGTGTGTGTGTTTTGGAAAGGTCCACTTAAAACAACCAGCCCTCTTTGGGAAATCATGCTTCAAATATTGTCGAGGGTTTGTGTAGGAAATGTAGTTTTGAAGTCCAAGGAGAAGTGAGGTTTTCATGAAAGTGGGACTTATATGGGATGATGAATAAAAATTGAAACAACGAGAAAACGAATGATTACCAAAAAGTCACAAGGACGAGATATGATGAGTAAAAAGTCGTGCTGTCCCTTGTATTTCATTGCCTTCCAGTTCATAGATATGGGTTTCACTCATGAGCACGCCAGATTAGCCCTTCTAAACTCAGGCAGTCTAGAGGAGGCAACCGACTACATCCTCAATCATCCTCCACCTCCACCAGCGAGGGTACGTTTTGCTTTGTATAATAGGGAGCTCACGAAACGCCGACGGCAACGACGACGCTTCAAAAGAATAGGTTTAATGAGCAAAAACAATGGCTGTGCACGCTCTGCACCTGTGTTTCACATTTTAGTATATTTCTTTGCCGTCATGCCCTAAATAACGACGTGAAATGACCAAATTTCAGGTTCTGTGGAGGACGTTAGCGTGTAACCATGAATTTTCAGTTCTCTCCCAACGCTTGTAACCGCTCATACCCGTTTAATTCCTCGACACTTGCTACACATTTAAAATGCGGAACGACGTGAAGTAGTTGTGTAGTGATACGAATAACGCGAACTTGCATTTTTAAATGACTCCCTCGCAGGCGTCGTTGTTGTCGTTTCGTAAGCTCCCTAATGCAGCCCGTTCTCGCGCCCCCGAATTTCTTCGCGCCCAATCCCCCTTTTCCCCTTCCCCTTTGAACGCCTGCCACGCAGGCTGTGTATAATGTAGCAGATAGTGAACGTTTATATTTGGGGGGATGTCTTTTTTTGTTTGCGCCTGCACAGTGTCATTGCGACCCGAGTGTAGCGAGGGACGCAAATGACAGTGTCATCATCATGATCAATAAAAAAGGCCATGAAGCAAGAACCAATGAGCTCTGGAGCTGGTAACGCATTAGCGAGTGTTTGCGAGAGGCTGCTTTCCTATTTGACCGCGTATATTGAAAATAATGCGAAGCACTGAGAGAGGATTCTTGAGGTCAAACGATGATGATGCTCCTGTGCAATGATCACATTCCCGGCATGATCATGTTGCTGGGCAATGGTGATGTTCCTTTGCAATCTTAATGTTCCCGGCAAATAACTATACTAGAGAGACTTGAGTCATGAGTGACATTAGATTTCTGCATTCACTTGCCATGACATTTGTGTCCAAAGTAAGGCACACCTCGCAAACTGCGGGGATATAATCTGTCTGAATGTTAGGTCTACTCACGCGGAACAGTACTTAAAAGTCGAAAAACGGGGTCTTTCTGCAGGTACCGGAAACCTTTGTATTTTTGGTAACTTGGGAATAGTCTTTATTTGGAGATGTTTTGTTTCCTGTCTTTTATTTCTTTTGTTTTACGTAAGCTTACGTAATCTGTGCTCCGGTACTCACAGAAGCTGCCGAAAAACGTGATTAGCGCCAGCAAAAATAATATAAAATCGGATTGATATTTGTCGTAATTCTCAGACAGCTCACTGTGGTCGTCGCCGCTGCTATTGCTGAAGCTATGCATTATGTTCGTTAACCTTTCAGGAGCTTGGCTTGGATTACGACATGTTCGAAGAAGACCAAATGATGAGAGCCATAGCCATGTCTCTTGGCCAAGATGTACCAGCTGCTGTTCCTGCTAATGATGAGGTACAACAAATCGCAAAACATCCTTTTAGCCTGCCTCAGTGGTTACCAGTTTTACATACAGCCATGGGTTATAAAATACAATATATATATATATATATATATTGGACTGGGAAAAGGCTTTGAATTGCACATTCTTGGAAAAAAAATGGGTCCTTTGCGGGTCCCAGAGCGCTTTCCATTTGAAAGAAAGCCCGGTTAGAATTTATTGCCAAATGGAACACTTCTGAATTTCATGAAAAGAGCATGGTTCTAGTATCATGAAGCAAATGGTACAGTGATATTCTGGTCATTTCGGTAAAACTAACGGAAAGGAGGGATACATCTGGAGGTATTCCTTTTTTTTCCTAGTCCATTGCCGGATTTTTCCTAGTCCATTGCCGGATTAGCCTTAGTAAGGGCTAGTGGCAATTACCTTGATTAAAGATAAAGGAAGGACTTTTCTATGTTGTCCCACCGGAACGCCCGGTTTTTCTATTCAGAAGGAAAGATCTCGTAGTCACCTGTCCTGGGCAATAGATGGCGACCTCCACAAAAACGTCGTTTAGTTTGTTTTTATAAGTTTTTCGTGGTTATTCCGGTTCCTTCCTGCTTTAGGTTGGGACTATATTCCCAGATAGGAGCATATTCGTTGGCTCATCGTCAGCAGAAAGGATTGTCACGAAGCTTAGCTTTTCTTTTACTGGCAAAGCATTGTCGGTATCTGCAGCACCATGCCTCATTGTGGTGTTGTTCGTAAATACAATGCAATATCGATGTATCGGCCATTTTGCATGGTTGGATTGCCTGCTTTTTCATGCTGGTGCATCCCGGACTTGGCCGGTACATTTTACCCGTCCTCTTCTTGGGGGGATTCTTGAGCTGTGACGTAATTCCGTTTTACCAAGAAAAATGGCCGTGCTATGGCCAGCAAGCAAGCAAATGCAATGCGACCACGAGGAACTCCCTGCGAAACTCAAGGCCACCCCCAAGCCAGTCCGAGGGGGGTCGCAGACCAGCATTGTCTTGATTTTAAAAGGGCCATGTCACGCAATTTTAGACAATTTCATGACCCATGACTCGACTGGATTTGCTAGCATGTATCCGCTGGATGGTGATTTATCCGGTGGATAGCGTTATCCACCTTTCGAACAACTGGGGTCAGATGCTCATAAAATAAAATAAAATAAAATGAAATGAAAGATCACAATAACCACTTACAACTGTCGACCAACATGAAAGAAATAAAGCAAAGCCAAAGAAGTGCATGGATGGGCAGAAAAAGGACAGGATTGAAACGGATTGCATTTAGGTCATCTTGAAGTTTCGTATGATTCGCCTGGATATTGGTCGCTTTTGCTCAGAATCGTCTTGTTTGTTATGAAGTAACGATCGTACAGGTAAAGGAGTTTCATCTAAGGATTTTTGAGTCTAAGACTCGTAATTAACTAAAGATTTCCCTAAATCACTCCAAAATACGGTGACATAGCCCCTTTAACCTTGCCTAAATTTCATTTAGCGACATGATCTAACAGGTGATCTTAGTTTTGAGGGTTTAAATTTTTAAGTTACAGTAAATTAGATTTTTAGGACTGATAAATCTGAAATAAGGAATTTATCAGCTCATTAATGTACCGGGAAATGATGAGTGTACCATTTCACTCATTTGCCCAATTTAAAACTTACCGTCTTGTCTAATATAATATCGAATATACCACCACTTGACATTTCATTCCTAGCAATATGCGGCACGGTTGTAACCTGAATCTAGTTTAATGGCGTAGCTCCTAGGCGTAGTCTCACTCTCCTGCATCGGAACTGGTAATGGGAAGGTCACAGGTTCGACTCCGGTCAAGATCACTCGATGCCCGTATACATCATTTCAGGGTTGATTTCGTTGTCTGTCAACTTGTTACTCAGATATGTCGTCGCATTTTTGCACTTTTCCTCCTCCCGAAAACTCTTTTCTCGAACCTTTCTCGTACCGCCATCGCTTACATTTATCCATACACCCGAAGAGGCCGTTTTCGCGCAGCAGGACATTGTGAAAACAGCTTGAAAAACGTTTTCTCCCCCGCTCTTGTATTTAGCCTGCGTCTGCTGCTGCTGCTGCTGCTGCCCCAAATGCAACGTCCAGTACTTCAGATGCTGCCACAGCAGATGCCTCTGCAACGGAGAAGAAGGAAGACAAAGGCACTGAAGATCAAACAAGAAAGGAGAGGGAAAGTGATGATAGCATTCCACTGGACAAAACCGAGTTAGATGAGTTTGCATCTGACATGCTGCGTGGCTGTCTCGATGTGCTGACTGAGGTGCCCGGCACTGTTTTCAAAGCTTGTGATGTTCTGTCCGCCGTGGCCCTGCGCAATGGAGAGGAGTGGAAGGAGAACACCATGATTCGCATTTTACAACAGGTACGTGTCTTGAAGGAGCGCGCTCAACCACAATGCTTTGCGCGCAGCTGTTGTTGTTGTTATTATCCGGGAACTCGTGTTTGCTCCTCAAATGCCGACCTTCAGAAACACGTACAAATATTCCAGAGCAAAGATGGACGAAAGCGGCTCTGATTCGATGGACCTAACAAACGGAAATGAGCATAGTTGCTCTTTTCTGTAATACAGAAAATGTTGAATATGCCAGCTTTGCCTGCAATGCATTCTGGTTGAGCGTGCTCCTTTAAAGTGCACTTAAGCTGGAATGACTTGTGTTGTTTTGTTGTTTAAGACTGTAAGCTGTCAACTTAATCCTTCCTCTTGTACGCACAGGCTAACTTTGTGCAGAAATCGCACCGATCCTGAATTCCGATAACAAACACTTAATAGCTGAACATGCAACTAAGCATCTGTTACAAACGTTTCTCAAGAGACGCGGACCACAAAATCCTGACACGTGTCTGATTGGTTTATTCCTACTTTTGTCAGGTCACCGCTGACATCCAAGCTGTTCTCAAGTCGTGTGCCGCTCAAAATGCCGACAGCAGACAACTTGAAGAAAGCATAGTTCAGATGGGTAGTTTGCCAGAAGCATCTCGTCTTTCTTCTCTCCTTCACCTTACTTGTTTGTTGTTCGAGGTAAGCAGATTGTCTGTGGAATCAGTTAGAAGGGACCTTAGTTGTAAGTCGCGAATTATTTTGCTTCATGGCATTAATAGGAGCTCTTTAGTCGTAGAGCAGGGGAATGGTTTTTCGGTAAGGTGGGAAGGCGCGACAATGTAAGAACCACCCTTCTACAAATATTGTGGTTCCAGCTGGTAGGTAACATTAAACACTGAGACACGCTATAAAGGGATTATAGGTCCGCCCCTGCTTCAACTTAAATTCGCTTATTATCCAATATGGCGGTCATCAGTCATAGCAAAAAGAGACGGACTTCGTAAAATACTCTGCCATGGTGATAAGAACTAAGGATCTCAAAAACAACTGAGAAAGACAATTGATAGTACTTGTTTTGGTCCATCCTTATTTTATGAATTTACATCAGCCCATTTAATAACTGATGTGGAAAGAGTCTATATAAATAGAGGATATTACACGCGGGGATACGAATTTTGTCTTCCAGTGAGACATTCTTTCAGCACGAGAAGATAAAATTCGTATCCCCGCGTGGCCATGTAATATCCTCTATTTATATAGACTCTTTCCACATCAGTTATTAAATGGGCTGATGTAAATTCATAAAATAAGGACGGGCCAAAATAAGTACTATCAATTTTTGAGATCCTTAGTTCTTATCACCATGGCAGAGTATTTTACGAAGTCCGTCTCCTTTTGCTATGACTGATGACCGCCATATTTGATAATAAGCGAATTTAAGCTGAAGCAGGGGGCGGAGCTATAATCCCTTTATAGCGTGTCTCAGTGTTTGATGTTACCTACCAGCTGGAACCACAATATTTGTAGAAGGGTGGTTCTTACATTGTCGGTTGAAGGGTGGTTCTTCAAGTCTAAGTTTGTGTTTATATAATCATATATAAGTAAGGTCTAACACTATTTTTTTGAAGAAGGACACTCATTTACTGTTTGTGTTTTACAGTCAAGCTACGTCACGCGTAACCAGTATTTTCGAAATTTGACTCGAGTGTTCAAATATGCGTGACAGTTTTAGAACTTTCCTCTCGACATTCTGAATTCTGAAATTTACTTTTTAAGCGTTATGCATTTTACTGCGCGATTTTTATAACAACTTTCAAGATTCCTATCAAATGACGGAAGTTCCAAAGAGGAATAGGAATGTTCATTTTAGTCTTGTAGATACTGGTCACGCGTGATGTAGCTTGACTGTAGGTCTAACCGATTTTAATGAAAAATCGCGTTCAGTTCTGTGATGCCACACTTCCTCTTTATCAGTGCCTCTTTTATATCTTTCCTTCTGCAGGAGAAGAAATTTCGGTGTGAAGCCACCATTGAGAAGTTCGGCATACTCAACTCTTTACTTGAACTACTCGAAGCCTGTCAAAAAATTATGCTGCAAAGCAAGTTGACGGGATGCAGAGCAAATACTCCAGTGTAAGTGTTTTGTGTTTGTCCACTGCGCAAATCCGAAAAGAAAGAGAAAGAACAGAAAACACAAGGGAACTAGCTCGCAACGACGGAATAGTACCGATTTGTTTTAATTTATTGTTCTTTCTACGAGATTTCACATGTTCTAACTTTTGCAGATCAAGACCCACTTGGTTTGAAGCAGGGTAAGCTAAGGCTAGGTCTGGGTTAAGCCGTGGTATTTATCACGATGTAGCACTAACCGTGCTTCGAACAACTTAACCCTGGGGCCCGTTTCCAGATACCACGCAGCTGTTTACAACCTCAAATTTCATGGGATCCGTTTAGGACGCAGCTCTGTTGTTTTTAGGGTTAGGGTTCATTGTTTCTGTTGTCTCTTTGAATGCTTCTATTGTTTTCTGAGCCAATCGCGTGGGCTGTTGTAAGAGCTGCGTACTGAGCCCCCGTTTATTTTCGGACCCGAAAAGTCGTTTGTGAAACTACCATCAGCTTATTCTAGAAGGCTAGTTTGTTAAAACATGTTGAAGTTAGGAAAGGAAAAAGCATTGTGAAGGTTTCATGCTTAGGGAGGATTTAGTTCTTAAGATATGGAGGGTATGGTGGCACCCGAAATAGGCCTCTAAAGTTTCGGGTCCTTTGAGAAACGCACGCCAGGGGTCTGTTTCTCAGACCTGCGCAGCGCTAGTTTCAGACCTGACAACTAGTTTATCAACTTCGCTTTCCCTTGATGGATTTCGTCAGCAGTAGTCTGGAATAGTTCTCCAGTGAGAGTTGTAGAACCAAAAACAAGGTAAGTAGGTTTGGTCAATCACAGCAGATGGAAACAATCGAATGAACCGGTCAGGGCTTGAAGTAAACACGTGTACCGGCGCTAACCGCGCGAAAAAAAAAATGTCCGAGCTATTTGTTTTTAGTTTTAATTTTGCTTGTGATTGGTTGATAAAGCAACGTGGGGTATTTTGTCCAATCACTAAACCACACTCATGCGAAAACAGCCCTATGCGCGAAGTAGCACACCACCGTTCTTAAAGGTACTCAGTTGAGGTCCTCCCCTGTAACTAAGTTAGGTTTTCTTTATGCAGGTGGCTGTCTCCTTTGATACTCTTCTTGGATACTCACGAGAAAATGGCTGTCACGAACAAGAGAAAACAACTGCATGATAAGGTGAAAACGCACTGCCAGCGTGGCGTTTAACTTGCTCGTAAAAGCAAAGGATTTAGCGTGTTAATGCATACTGTGCAAAAGCTAACTTTGACTGTCTTTGTTGTTGTGATTAAATATGCGCGTAAGCCGTGTCATAATATGTCACGCTTAGCGTGCCGTGTCATCACCTTTTTGCTGGTTTTCCCGTGGAGGGCCACATTTTGTAGCAAAGTGCTATAGCTGTTCTGATGGTCTCCTTTCGTGTTCTAGCTTACTTCTACAAAGTGTTTCTGGTATAATTTGTGGTGTTCAAAGACAGGGAAGTTACTATTAAGCGCAATGGAACTTCTCTCGGATTTCCCGTCTGTATTAAATGAAAATTGCTTGAACAGGGATGGAATCCAAGTGCTTATGAATTTCACACTGGGACAGCTCTGTGGACGGGAAGACGTCTAAAAGACGGCTTAAAATCAGTGGCACTGTTATCAGAGATCTGAAAGGTTACGCTCTCTCTCTCTCTTTTGTAGTGCACTACGCATGCCTGGAAATGGTTTGATGATCGAAGTGGTCGCTGGTACAACTACAACGTAAACAACAATACAACAATTGATGCAGCTTACAGGAGGGGAGAATCAAGTGTCAGGTGAGGCATTCCATTTTTTGTGGCTGCTACTCGTTGAGACTAGCCACTATGTTGGCTCTTTGTAAGAGTGAGTGTAAGTAGTCCTAATGTTCGGATAATGTTCGGAATCACATGGTCGGGCTTCGATCGACACCGATGCTATATACCGACCGACACAGATGCTTGTTTATATCTTGCATGTTTGTTACCCTGAGAGATTGTACATGTTATTGTTCAAACAATCAAAGAAATTGTCCAATTTTCGTTCTACCTTACAATAGTAGCCGCATGTAATCCTCGACTAGCTATTTTTTGTCATTGTCAAGCTGTCATCTGTCGTCAGACCTTGTAGTTTCTCTTTTGGTTGAAAACGGATGTTTTCATTCATCGTAAGTGGGTCTGTTGTTCAAATGATTCCTACTTGTGTTTCACACACTTACGTACTGAGTATTTTCCCCAGGTTTATGGCAGGAAGACGCCGCTATTTAGTGAACTTTTCCACCATGGTTCAGGTACGTTTTTTCGGTGTTTAATCTTTTTAAGCTTCCGTTTGAATGTTAAATGAACATTTAGTTGAAGCTGTAGAATACAATAGGTCATTCCCGAGTTCACGTCAACCTCTTTTTCAAAGGGAGTCCCAAGTGTGAAAGTTAGCAATTTCCAACAGAAAGCTTCTCAATCATGTCACGCGAAGATGCAATAGAAAACGGAGGTTTCCGTCGTTTTTGCAGGTAAATGAAGACTCGGGTAACAGGCGTCCCATAATGCTGGAAACTGCGAACTCCAGCGATAGCTCTGTAAGCAGAAGGGGAGATGCAGAGTCCTCAGCTAGCATTGGCTCGGTTGCTGGTGAGAAGAGAAGTGGGGAGGAAACTAATTCACAGTCGAGTTGCCAGGACAAGACCAGCAAAAAAATGAAGAAAGATAAACACGACAGTGGTACCTCAGGTAACTCCACTTAGGGCAAGTTTCCATTGCTTGGGATTTTCATCGTACTTTTGTGAATCTTGAGGCTTAGTTAATAGTTAATTTTAGTTAATTTAAGGCTGCCCAATCGCTCCTGCTACCGCCACCGAAGCATCAAATGCGACGGCAAATGCCCCCGCACTTTTAAAGCAAGAATTGGCCTCATCAGCCATCAATGAGCCCACCACCTTAAGCCATGAACCGGAAGGAAAGGATATACTCGGATACAAGTAATCGCCGATGAAGAATAGTTAATTTAATTTGTGTTAATATATTCTGCAGACGTGGGTAAATCTGAGAAGGCACAAGGACAAGTTATCCACCACTTAAATGAGGATCAAAAGTCACTCATTATCAGGTGGGACATACTGGGAGTTTTCAGTGACAGGAATGCGCCAAGTAACGTGCTTAAAAGCAACCGGCGCTAAAAGCGGACAATAAAGTTTACTTGAGTGGGACCTTGAAGTTTGTTTAAGTGGAACTTACTTATTGAAAAGTACGGTTAGACCTGTTCATATCAAATAATCCCAACTGTATCTCGAAATACTCAAAAGGCAACTTGGCTTATTGGTTACGGTGCCGGGGTCCTGTCGTGTAATCACGCACAGGCCACCGAGTGGAGTTATGAATAGTATTACATGTATTAGTAAGGTTCAACCTCTCGGCCGTGTTCATTTGTTTCATTAGCCCTGAAAAGTTCCTCAAGCAGAATGATCAATGAAGTGTTTGCATCTTGTAAATTTTACTTTTACTGCGTTTGAGACCCAAACCGTATTTGAACGGCATGTACCGAAGATCTCATTGGGCCTGTTGATTTATGGTTGAAGGCTCCTTCGTTGTCACTTATTGATTAGACCTCGGCAAAGCTTTGAAGTGAACCGTAACCACACGTCATGTAAGCCCATGTAACCTTATGCAATTCTCGCTCAATTCCATTTGCAGGTGCTGCACAAGTTTTATTGGTATTCCTGTGTCAGCAAACACCCTCCAAGCTGTCCTTAAGCTGGCCCTCAGACTCACCCAAGAACACAAGTATGCAGTTCAGTTTGTGGAACAAGGCGGAGCCAGGGCACTTCTTGTACTCACACAGGAGTCTTCCGTTTCTGGTTTTACTACGCTTGCGACGTTGCTCCTAAGACATGTCTTGGAAGATGAGGAGAACTTAAAACATGCAATGGAGAAAGTTGTACGCTCGTCGGCAACGAGTAGCGTCGGCACTGGCCACACGGGTGTGAGTCCTAGTTCGCCAGGAGCTAAGGAAATCAACTACATTCTAAGAGTTCTAGGACCCGCAGCTTGCCGAAATGCTAAACTTTTTAAGGAGGTGGCCACCAACTCGCTACGGTTAGCAATTACACCTCAGTTGAGACGGACGATGATTGAAGGCGGAGATACAAACATGCCTTCAAACTATGTTCAGATTGTGAAGGCAGCCGTCGTTGGGAAGCCTGTGAAACCACCTCCCGTGGCCAAGCAGGTTCATGGCGTCGTTTGCGATCTGTTGAATGTTTTGTGTGCTTCTGACAGCACCACTAGGACAATGGACAGAGGTATTTTTGTGCATCGGTCGGACAGTCAAATGCTTGGAGAGCTTGGCCGTGCTTTAGGTCAAGTCGGTGACATGATTGCTGGTTTTAGTGGCCAAGCTGGGCAGCAGAATTTGACCGCTCGGCAGTTGCCTGTTTACACAAGGCAGCTCACTGGAGAGGATGTTGACGTGGAAGAAATGGCCCTTGGTAAGCTGCGTGTGAACACGTACACGTAATTGTACGGCAAAATAAACTGCATATCTGACCCCAGTTGTTCGAAGGCTGTATAAATTCATTCAGTGGATAAGTCATTTTCGTATTACCACATGCCAGCATTCACGTACACACTGTGTGCAAGGCGAATTATTGGGAAGTCTTAAGCAAGTGTTTAATTTAAACGATATTTTATACCCAGGATTTAGCAAAGCCAAAGAGGTGCACTGATGAGAAAAAGCATTTAGGTAATACTGAAAAAGGTCGACCCGATGTATTACAAGCTTATTGTAATTCGCATTGATAGTGGTTCTTTATGTTCAGAGCGATCTTGTTTGTCATGCAACGAATGATGGTTTTGTGGGACTAAGGAATGACCATTTTGGAGTAAAAGACTCACAATTAACTGGGGGTTTCCCCAGATCACCCCAGAAATACCTTAACATGCCTATTTTAAGCCTGTCTTAACTATAGTGTTAATTTGAACGACAGACTCATCCCAGAATAGCAGTCAAACCGATTCCCAGTTAGCAGTGATGAAGAACAATGATAAAAAAGATGACGTCTCGAAAGAGGGCGAAAATAACGACTCAGGCAAAGATGTTCAAGTTTCCGCTAAACCTCTCCTGTCTAAATCAGCCATTCTGAAGATGTTGGCCGAGTTGGTGAAGTCGTATGCAGGGGTAGCGCAGCTTATTACAGACTACAATCACAATGCGAAGTTGTCGTCGGCTTCGGAGGTTAGCTATGAGTTTGACGTTATCAACCAAACTAAATAAATTATTTTTGCGGTATCTTAACAGCAGGTTCAATTGATGGCAACCAACAAGAGTTATCTATCTCCGCGCAAGTGTGTAAAATTCTCCGACCTGCGTCTTCTGCAACGTTGAGAGAATAACTCTCGAACTTGGGTCGTTTTATTTTATAGGCCTTTGTCGAGTTCACCTTAGCCTCCATTTTAACTCGAGTTCAAGTGTGAACCCTTCGTGTTGTTAGTTAGTTTTAACTTGCATATAAATGAAAACCAATTTTCAAAGGAAAGATTGCACTTTGACACGCTCAGAATAAGAGGCTCAAGTTATTTGAGGAGTTCTTCTTGTTCTGTCCTGGAGTATTACTGTGGCGTCGGCAAATAGCGGTTCAACTGCTTGTGTTTGTCTTGGACGGGACAAGATTTGGTTCCGGTTTCTGGAACGTTTGCCCATGTTTTTATGGATTTTTATTCTTTTAGGTCTTTAAATTCCCAGACCTCTACGGACCCCTATCTTTCCAACAGTGACAGCTGACTGTTCGCTACTCTTCCTGCATCTTAGAGTAAAATAACCACCTTGGGTTGACCGCAAATGAGATGTATAAATGTCAAGTTAGACAACAAGAAGTATCCTCATCTCTAGACTTTCAGCTAAACAAACAGAATTGTTCCTGATATGAACAGATATGAAAATTGCCAAATCTGGTTGTGACATCTGAAGTACTCATTGGACAATATTACCGCAATTAATCCTGGACATAAGTATATTTAAGCGGAGTAACCGGCCATTAACGGTAGCTGTGCATGACCACTAACAGTAGCTTTTTATCTTGTGTTTGACTCGCAGTACGAAGGACCCATTCTTGCCTTCATTCTCGATCATCTGCTTCCATCTGGATCACCGAATGATAACGAAGACACCCCTTCTCACGCTCGCGCCTTACTTTCGGCAATAGCTACGTGCCAGCAGTCTCCTGAAGCCCAGCAAGCGCTTGTAGCCGAGATGAAAGCATCTTTGGAGCGAGCTTTGGCGCTAGCAGAGTCGAGCTCCAAGCACTCGCGACTGCAAGCCATATTCGCGCTTGTGCAAAATGTGATCGAAACTGGTCCCCACTCTTCACAGCACGCTGTATCGCAGCCCAACAGCATATTGAAACTTCTCCTGAGGAAAGGCCTGGTGAATGACTTGGCCAGAGTGCCACACAGTCTGGATTTGGCCAGTCCCAATTTTGTGGCTACCATAAACTGCCTGCTGAAACCATTAGAGAAGCTGTCTGCAGTGGTGAACCAACAGGGCCCCGGTACTCCTTTTGCTGCTCCCAGTAAGGACAGGGGAGTGGGCACGGATCAGCCGACAACAGCTGAGCAGTGCACAGCTCCAGAGGTAGAATCTCAACAGACCTCGTCAGCTGGTACGTGGGTTTAATTTGCGTTTTCAAAGCCTTTCTTTTCCTGCACCTTTACTTCAAAGTAGTAACAGAGTAAGGTAACGCCTATATATGCATCGGTAATCAATTTTTAGCCGTGGTTGGTGTGGACGTGACCAACGTCTCCCCGAATACTTTCTAACATGACTCATCTTGTTCAACTTGGCGTATCTTTGGTGTCTGTTCTCAGGTCAGACAAGCGATAGAGCAGGCCAAGATGGAACAGATCCCAACCAGCAATCTACAGAAGGATCATCTGGTGAAGGTGAGAACGTTTACGAGAAATTCAATGTAGCCCCTGCACGAGGTATTAACTGTCAGGGTGGCTTTCTTTTTTTTNNNNGATGGTGGGGGGGGGGGGGGCGTTGATGGTGGGGTGAGGTTTTCATGGTCTGCCTCCGTCCCTGCTTTGCTTGCAAATGGCCAGCTCTTATCCCTCTACACCTCTTCTCCTAAGCATCTAGTTAAAGTGCTATTGAAATGAAATTCAGTAGTTAATAAAGTTCAAATCTTGCAAATGATGTGATTTTTTTTTCTTTACTGCTGTCCCCGAAAAGAATTTATATTTACAGAATTCCAATAGCTCCTGTTGTTGCTGTCCAGTACCCTTCAAAGCAAAACGTTTTGCAGAAACCCCACATGAATTTTTCGCTTCAGTAGCACTTTAAAGACCAATCAGATGTGATGGGGTAAGAGCCATCCACATTAGTTGAACAAAGGTCAGAGAGATAGAAAGCAGGGATCTTTCCTCATCATTAATGTACTGCTTTCAGCTTCTACCTTGAACCAGGATTCTGCTGCCCCTGAGTCTCAAACCAACAACTCGGTCGCCAATGAATCTGCTTGGTCGCCTCCTCAAATCACTGGCCGGGGAATCATTCCTATGGGGTCTGAAGAAGAACTTGAAGAGCTGCAGGACATGGTTGATGAGTTATTGAATTCTGATGGTAATGATGGCCAAGCGGGACAAGGTACAGTCTGAACTTACTGTTTTAACTGGAAGACAACCGACGTTAAATCACGCGTGGTCAGCGTTGAGGATTTTAAACGTAGTTTTTGTTGGAGCACTGTCATAAGATTTTTTTGTAACGAAAGCGCAAAAATGGTCTTTTCCTACCAAAGACTCTGCTCCAGTAATGAAACTTGTTTTCCTAAGGGTGGGTGGCCTGGTATTATTTGTTTCGTTTTCGTTGTGCGAGCATTCCTTTTAGGAACATACCCTTTCATATTAGATGTTGACAGTAACATCCTTGCAGAACATGTAATGACCAGACGCATGGCTGATGGGCGTGTGGTGGAGGAAACGACATACGTCATTGACCCTACTTCCAGTGAGAGCGACGACAGCTCTAACGAAGACAGCGGTGGGGAAGGTGTTGTTGGAGAGTCTGAAAATGACGATGATGCTGGCGATCA
Source organism: Astreopora myriophthalma (assembly GCA_014634185.1). NCBI lineage: Eukaryota > Metazoa > Cnidaria > Anthozoa > Scleractinia > Acroporidae > Astreopora > Astreopora myriophthalma. The sequence continues at coordinate 614,604 of BLFK01000190.1, forward strand.
TGAGAGAGGAGGTGATAATGAAACGATGGTCATCACCTTTGAAGAGCCAGGCGACCAGAATGATGAGCATGACGAAGATGATGAAGATGAAGATGAAGATGATGATGACGACGACGAAGAGGAGGGCGAGGAGGAAGACATTGATGCGGTAGCCAGACCAGAAGGTTTGTTATTTGCTTATTGAGTGTCTACAGGGTTTGTGCCACTCCTTGAGTTCTTTGAAAATCCCCGAATTAAATTTCAGATTTCAAGGGCACTTGAAAAGCCCTTCAATGGAAATATTTCTGCTAAAAATGCTTCTCGAGCCTTAAACCAAATACACGTTTGGCTTTCTTCAGGCCTCCCTTTCCATGTACATGTACAAGTATTTTAAGCACTTTGACCCCTTCAAAATACATTAATAATTCATAAGCCTAACAGCCTATCAAGTCACCGATGAAACGTCAAGTGCATGAGCTTTAAAACCTGATAACACACTCCTCGTTAGTATTCTTTATAACGGAATATTAGTAAGGCATAGCTTGTTTTCTTGTATGCTAATATTTTCCTCGCACAATTGGAACCATTGTTCGGACTCCAGACTCCAGAAGGACACGCTCTTTGTGGAATGTGTTTGCAGCCGTTCGCTTCTCCTCGTGGTTTAAAACCCGATAGAACACTCCTGCTCGTTTACTAAACAGTACTTTGAGAACCGTGAACTTGTTATGCATCCTTGTAACCATTCTTTGTGAATTGTTACTGAGTTGATATTTAGTTTGTGGTTATAATCAATAAAGATTTGGAAATGGAAAGACAAGCAAGAACCAACGATAAAAACCGACGTTTCGGTGTCCAATAAGCAGCCCACACAGACGCCCAAAGAACCAAGAGCCATTGTTCGTGTGGTCATACCTTTCAAAGATCAAGAATCAGCAAATTATGTTAAGAAAGAGCTCAAGAATCTCAGCATAAAGGTGCAGACAACTGTCCAGCCAGTATTCGTTAGCCGCAAAATTGGCCAAGATCTTAAGGTACGCGAAACCAAGCCACAGATCGTCAACCAACAACGCGTCGTTTATCGTTTTCAGTGTGACCTGTGTGATGCGGGTTATGTGGGCTATACGCGCGGACACTTACACACACGCGTGGATGGACACAAGCAAAAGGCATCTTCAATATATAAACACTACCACGAACAGCACGGCGAAGTCCCGAAAGACCTACTGAAACGTTTTAGCATTCTGAAAAAGTGTAGAAATAAGTTCGATTGTTTGGTGAACGAAATGCTTTTCATCAGAGACCTAAAACCCACTCTGAACGTGCAAAGCGATTCAATTCGCGCAAAAGTATTTGTATAATTAGCTTCAAACATTTCTATGCTAATTTAGTGTTACACCTTGCCGCAAACTCTGTAATTCTTTACTTCTCCTTAACAATGGCGTCATGATGACACCGAAACGTCGGTTTTTATCGTTGGTTTTTGCTTGTCTTTGCATTTGTGGTTATGTCTTGTAAAATGCCGCATATTTTTATATCCCGGGGGAGCTTTTCATAAGTTGCGAGGGAGCTATGAAAACATCATAAAAAGATTTCCAAATGCAGAGACTTGTTGGCTCCGTAGAATCGCCGACCGGTTTGGTCAGTGGGTAGAACATCGGACTCCCATTCGGGAGGTCGTTGGTTCAAGCCCCGGCTAGACTCACGGGTCAGTACGCAGCTATTACAACAGCCCACGCGATTGGCTCAGAAAACAATAGAAGTATTCGAAGAAACAACAGAAACAATGAACCCTAACTCTAAAAACAATAGAGCTGCGTCCTAACCAGATCCATTGAAATTAGAGGTTGTAAACAGCTGCGTGGTATCTGAGACTCACACTTGGGGTCTTCAGAATAGCTGACCCTATGTGGGACGTTAGAGATCCCACACACTGTTCGAAAAGAGTAGGGCTTGGTGTTCCTGGTGTGGTGGCCTCTGATCCTTTCTGGGGGCGTGCCTGTTTAATCATTCGGGTTATTTCAATAAGAATTGTAACGGCTGCCACTTGCGCCACAAAGAAGTCTCCCACTAACTGTTGTAAAGCGCTTTGAGTCTTTGATGTCATGGAATAAAGCGCTATGTAAATACGTCACATTATTATTGTCATTATTATTATTATTACTATTATTATTTATAATAATTAATAATAATTATTATTAATTAATAATTATTATTATTAATTAATAATAATAATTATTAATAATAATTAATAATAATTATTATAATAATAATAACATTAATAATAATATTAATTATTATTATTATTAGAATCGCATTTGACTCCGGGGGACCTGTGTAACTTGCCTTGTAGGTGCCACTGGCATTAGAGAGGACAGAGTGATGGAGTCAGCGAATGGAGTTGATGTTATGGAAGAGGAGGAAGTAGAGGACGACGAGGAAGATGACGACGATCATGATGATGAGGAAGAGGATGAAGGTGGCAGTGATATGGATGAAGAAGGTGCCGACATCATAGATGGCGACGGCAACTCCTTTAGAATCTACGAGGAAGATGAACACTACCTTCCATTTGACGAGGGGTCAGGTCTGTAAGCAGTGAAAACATAAAGGACAGCCCAGTAGGTTATGTTGGTCACACTTTCCTGCCCGAGGGGTACCCCCTTTGATGAGTAAAATCGCCTGGCGTTAGCCAGAGTCAAATCTGTTAAGTCACTGTCGGGCGTTGAAGGGTTAAACATCGAAAGCTTGAAACTTGAAACGACTCATTGAATAGGGGAATCTTTGTTTACACCTTTTGACTGATAATCACATGCTTTAATTTATATCTTTTGTCTTCTTCAAATTTGACAAGCTGTATTGATAACGTTTTCTCTCCTGTCGCTACCGCCTCGACTAGCCAATGCTCTCTGCTTGTAGCGGCCGTTTTTATTTTTTGTCACTTAACAAGTAAAGCTGATTGATTGATTGATTGATTGATTGATTGATTGATTGACTGACAATGTCTTTTATGCTAAGGTCGACATTTAGAGTGGGTGTCAGGGCCTCACGATGGTAGGTTTGCCGGTACCTTCATGATGACGGTGTCTCAAGACGAAGAGCCAGATACCATTTCAAGTATGGCTCAGCGTTTGTCCCGTGTGCATGGCCTCCGTGTGACAGCCAGACATCACGGCCACCAGACGCAGCCTTTTCACTTGTCTCACCATCAGGGAGTGAGTCAGCCTCCACTACCCACGGTCATCCAGAACCTCCTGGGACCTGAGAGTTCAAGCGACGGGCTGCAGTTTAGTTCAGGTACTCGAAACACGTCTTCAGTATTCATTGCGTAAGGAAGACCGAAAGGTGTTAAGAGATGATTAGAGCCAGCGGTTTTCAGAACCAAAGTGATTACGGAGCCAATATACACCCTTCAGCCAATCACAACTCGAAGTAATTCACGACTTGGTTTTACCAGCCAATCAGAATCCAAAGCAAGTAAACGCAGCTGACGCGAAGCGCGGGAAAACGAGAGTGTCAAAGTCGCAATTAGTTTTCTATCTGATTGGTTGAAAAAATTGTGGCAAGTTTTTTTAAACCAATCACACAGCAAACCAAAAGCAAAGCAATTGCGTGATTACTTTCGAAAGTCACGTGAAATACACCCTTCAGCCAATCACAAAGCGAAGTAATTCACAACTTGGTTTTACTAGCCAATCAGAATCGGCAAGTAAACGCAGCCGACGCCAAGCGCGGGAAAACGAGAGTGTCAAAGTCGCAATTGGTTTTAGTTTTCTATCTGATTGGTTGAATTTTTCTCCAGTCATAATGTAAACCACAATCCCAAACCAAGGGTCAGTACGCCGCTGTTACAACAGCCCACGCGATTGGCTCAGAAAACAATAGAAGCATTCAAAGAAACAACAGAAACAATAAACCCTAACCCTAAAAACAATAGAGCTGCGTCCTAACCAGATCCATTGAAATTAGAGGTTGTAAACAGCTGCGCAGTATCTGCAAACCAAAGCTACTTCGTATATACTTTCGACACTTAATTGAAAACTGCTCTATGCCCCAAGCTAGCTTAAATGGTGTAAGCCGGCATGGAGCAGTTTTCAGTTGAGTGTCGAAAGTAATTTCGCGATTGCTGTTTTCGCGTTACTGCGCTTCGCGATTAGCTCTCGCACCACACATACTCATTCAGTAAGAGGGAAAAACAAAACCGACTCATTGCTACTTGCTTGCACGCATTTTCCCGCGCTAAGCGAGGGCTGCGTGTATTTTCTTTGCATCATGATTGGTTCATTTGATTGTCAGCGTGTTTTGATTGGCGAAAGGTGATGTCATGCACTTGTGAGAAAGATGACATGCTAGCTGCTTGGTTACGGACTTTCGTAACACCGGTCGGTTGCTGTAACACTGAGCTACAGGAAATCTTTAGCTTTAATTTTTACGGCACTCGATTGAAATCGCCTTTAACTTCACCATTATAGTGCTCATAGACAAAGCAGCCCGCTTATTCCAAATTGTGATATTGCTGTAATAATTTTCTTATGAGTGTTAAAAAAGATTGCAGTGCAAGGAAGGGAGGTTTGTGGCTCAATGTAATTTAGTCAAAGTTAATCTCAAGCTAATGCTGTCAGCGGTTCTTCACGTTAGTGATAAGTGACTAGCGGGGCGGTCGCTGGTTCATGCTGTATTGTGTATTTCATAACAGGACGAGAAAAAAGTTGGTACTGTAGTGCTGCCGTTTCCTCTGTCTACAACATGTCTTACATATTTTGCAGCAAAGTGAAGTTAATATATTGTTGTTTTTATCGTTACAGGAGTAAGTCACCGAGGCAGGCATATGCAAGACGAGATACAAGTAATTGCAAGGAACACAGAAGATGGAATCACTGACGAAATGTTCTTTGAGAGTTTTAATGAGAATACTTCAACCAATGTACCTTCTGCTTTGACGCGCTGGGGAGAGGAAGGACAGATTCTGGATCCGCAGGGGGTCCAGTACTGCGTAGCAGTGGTGAAACCAGAGATCCTCCCAGTTTTACTTAAGCATCAAGCTGAAGAGATCGCCAAGGAGAGAGAGGAGGAGCAGAAGAAGAAGGCTGAAGCGCAAGCGAAGGCTGCCACCGCCAAGAAGGAGGAAGAACAGAGGAAGAAAGAGGAGAGTAGAAAAGATGGCGGGGAGACTTCTTCTTCTGAAGCAGGGCAGAGTGCGTCGGTAGAAGCTGGTTCCACAGCCTCAGAAGCAGCCGTCTCTCCTGTCTCTCCAGAAGAACAAAGCGAAGGGATGCAGGTTGAACAGCAGCCATCTGCACCAGAATCAGAAGCTACTGACTCAGAAGAAAGATCTACAGACGATGCTTCAGTGTTGGTCAGCATGAGTATGGACGAGCCTGTACTCGAGATGTCAGCAGCATTATCTGATCGAGCGACAGTGAGGACATCGACACCTGCTAATGAGAACGAAGAGCACTCTGCAGCTGTAGCAACCATCACGCCTCCCACAACCACACCAGTCAGCTCGGTCGTGCAGGACATCATCAGTGCAGCTACTTTGGAGGCAGCAAACCTCAACACAAACTTTGCTGTGTCAGGGCCATTAGGAGTCGATGATAATCCTCTGGTGTCTACTGGTGAAGAGGCGGACACAGAGCAGGAGGCTTGTCAAGGGGATAGTGATGGGTCGCCTATGGCTCTCGGAGAAGAACCAGTGGCTGCTGCAAGAAGTGCCGAAGCGACGCAGCATGCTTCTGCTGTTGGGTTGGAGGGTATGTGCATGTTTTTGTTTGGAAATGTAGAAATCATGTTGAGAGGCAGGTTAGATCTGCTTTCTCAGAATAGAGGGAGAAACGATTTAACTCTTCTTTGACAGAAGCCACAATTTACTCTTTCTTGAACCGTTGTTAATTCTTGTGAAACCAACGTGCATGTAGAAATAGCATTAAATATACAGGAAAGTAGGGCAGAGAACGCGAATAGGTTATTTATGACTTTTAGAAGGCCCTTTAGGTTTCAATTGTAGTCATTAAAAAGGACATCACGGAATAACAGCATATTCGGGTATATTCTATTCCAACTGTTCTCCTTCTGGCGACAGAATAAGCAAGAATTGAAATCCAAGTTTTCCGAAATGAGAATAGCTCCCAAACAAACGCTTATTCGCTTTATGCCAAGTGAAAATTGCGTTATTTAAAGTTCATGTTAAGTGTTCAAGCCGACTTATGGTGAACGAAACCTCCTAGTGCAGCTTATTCCAAAATGGCAGCCATTTTATTTTCTCTCATTTACGTTCAAATAGGACGTTATTGACTCTTTGAAGGTAAACTTTTCTTTTGGATTTTAAGCTCACGAACGAGGCCAAAAAGACTAATTTAAATGCCAACCGAAGAATATTAATTGACGGGCATTTTGAAATGGAAGAAGGCGTGTTAAAAACCGAATTGTTTTTCTTCAATTAGCTGGTTCATCGCATCCCACGGCGGCTGCAACGACGGAAGGAGACACAGCTGCTTCCTCGGCTCTAGACACTGAACAGCCAGGCACAAGTGGAGAGGCTTCAGCATTAACAATAGACGGTATCCCCATCCCCGACGGCGTAGATCCGTCATTCTTGGAAGCACTACCTGAGGCTATACGACGTGAGGTTCTTGCTGAGCAGTTGGGGCTGCACCCACCTCCGCCATCGCAGCGAAGTGCTGCAACAAATGAGAACGAGGGCAATGCTGACTTGAATGTGAGCCCAGAGTTTCTGGCGGCTCTACCCCCTGATGTTCAGGAAGAGGTCGGTAAACAATTATTCTCCACCCCACCCCACCCCTCCCGTCTCTCACTGTGGCAGGCCAGGGGCCCGTTTCTCGAAAGTCCCGAAAAGTTTACGGGCCCGAAAAACAGTTTTTAAAGCTGCGATCCGCTTATTCTGAAAATCGAGTCTGATAAAATGATTTCAAGATAAGAGAGCAAACTAATTTCAAAGTTGTTTTGGCTTAAAATGTCTTTCGTTTCTTTCTTGATTTTAGGTCACAAACTACTTTGCATTCAAATTTTCAAAGAACTTTTGCATTGCAGAACAGTTTGTGACGTAAAATCGAGACTAGACCCATGCCTCTCACAGCTCGGTCGTGGGTCCAAATAATAGGCCATTTCCGAATTGCTGTTTGCCTCTGTTTCAAAGCGAGTCTTGGTGCTAAACCATTCAAATGATAATGAGTTTTATTTGCATGAAAATACAAAACTCATTTGCATTTGTATGGTTGTACACCAGGACTCGTTTTGGAACCGAGGCAAACAGCAATTCGGAAATGGTCTATTGCTAGTTTTGCGAACTTGTGTGGCACCTAAAAAGCAAAATTGTGAGCTACAAATGGCAGAACATGTTTGCCTTGGGTAGACAGATTTATATTAAAAACGAAAAATATTTGAGTTTAGGTGCACTTTAATCCAGTGGAGAAGTCATTATCTAGTATGTAAAAGATTCCCTGTGTCAAATATTTCCCACTGAAGTTTTGTTTCATTCCCATACTGAGCTATACATGAATACAGTGTATGTATTTCTGTTTACATGTTGTGATAACGAAAATCTTTTCTTTTGTTGGAACTGCGAGATAATGAGTTATGCATTACATTTAATAACTTATGAAGTTTTTGTTAACCTGGGCGGAAGTGTTTTTCAGAGTCAATTGATGTGTGTAATGCCAGTGCATGATATAAAATACTCGGTAATTGACTTGACTGGGCAACGTTTTGCCACCTGTTCTTAATTCAGCTACGTGTTGTCCGCTTTTTCCCTGCCATAAATTTGATATATTTTCATAGCATTTTGAATATTTCTGATTGCCAGGTCCTTCAACAGCAGCGGATTGAACGAGAAAGACGTCGAAACCAAACAGCTACTCCTGAGCAGGCTGTCGATCCGGGATCTTTCCTTCGTAACCTGGCCCCTTCACTGCGGCAAACAGTTTTAGCAGACATAGATGACTCACTTTTGCCTCTACTGCCCACAGACCTGGCCTCCGAAGCCCAGACTCTCCGGAGAGAGATAGAGGCCAGGCACCATAGAATCCTGCAGGAGCGCTTTACTTTCAGTGGTGGAGACCGCGCGTCGGCAATTTCCGCTCTGTTGCGTCACTCTGCGTTGTCACGCCACGGTGGGGGATCCCATTTTTCAAGGTTACTCCCTTCAGGGGGGGGACTGAGTGGCCGGGTGAGTGGATTCTCAAATGGCCCTCCCTCGCTGCCGCCTCCAAACCGCAAGATTATCGGGCGCCATTTGTTGGATCACGAGGCGCTTGCTTGCTTACTCGTTCTTCTATTTGTGGAAGAACCGAGGCTTAATACTGGACGCTTGCACAAGGTGCTTAGAAACCTGTGCTATCACGAGGAAACTCGATCTTGGCTGATAAATGCCATGATTGCGATTCTCAGAAGAACTAGTGGGCAACATTCTGATGGATCTTGTCCTGTACCAGTTGTTGAGAGCTCAACATGCGGAGAGCCCTCGTCTTCGTCACAGTCGGATAGAACAGAGGGCCAATGTAGGCTCGAGGAGTATCTGCACACACAGGAACACTGTGCATCAGGTTCGAAATCTTCGAAACAGCACTCTTGGCTGTCATTCGGTGTGCGCACATCTCTCGGAGCACGGACAAATGTATTCTGCATAAAACGGCAAGGCAAAGCTGGACTTGATCGAAGCACCTATGTTAGTATACAGCCACAAGCTTCTCATTTCGTTTGTAAACACGTGCTTGATGCGTTGTTATTCCTAGCAAAAAGCTTCCCAGCGAGTTTTACGCCGTTTACGGCAGCGAAAGCCCATCCGTCGTGCACCAAGGAAGATCCTTCTTCAACCGAAGCAAAGCCTGCTGTTCCCGCCTGGCATGACAGCACAGACTTTTGGGATATTCTTCTCAAATTAGATACAGCTGGCACTGGGAGAAAGGGTAAGAGCGCCGCTAAAACAAGCTCGAGTCACTCGCTGTTGTCCTCAACTACTGACTCGCCTTCGGAAGGGTTGCGTGAATTTTCAACGTCTCCTATCGGACAGCTTTTAATCGCGCTTGACCACCCCGTGGTACAAGAGAGCATTGTCGTGACAGACAAGCTACTCCGTTTGCTATCCGTGACATCAGCTGCTCTACCGGACATGCCAAGTACTTCAAGAAAACAAGCAGATAGCAACGAGACTACGTCTTCAGGAACTGTTCCCCCTGAAACACTTGCTCAAGTGCCAGTGGCTGAGACCGTCACGCCATCTTTAAATATTATAAGTAACGTGAGCGTGACAGTTCCGGAGGAGAGCGTGACAACCCATCACCTGACGGTCAATACCCCAGGTTCTGAGACGGAGTCAGTGACCTCGTCTCTCATTGTTGAGCGATCGTCCGAAGCCGGAGGGGAACCGCATGAGGTGGAATCACTTGACGGCGGTTCGGTGGACGAAACTCTGTCCCATCCCAGTGAGGCCTCATCTCACCCCGGGATGGTGGAACCCATGGTGGTTGAAGTAGCACCATCTGTTGACTCCCAGTCGCAGGGGTCCACGGAAGATAGCACTCTGTTGACCGCAGCGACAGCTGTCCCTAAACAACCGCTAGACGAAAAGACGTCCGTAGTCATGGAGGGTCACTTGCGGCTCGTTGTCAACGTCCTGACGTCAGGTCTGTGTTCTGAGGAGGGGCTTGAAGATGCCACCACGTTGCTGCTGCAGATTTCGCGCCTGAATTCACAGACTCGAGATAGTGTGTTGCAGCTCCTACTGGAGGGCGCACGGCGGATCGGAGAAACCTTGCAGAGAAATATTGCTGTTCTCCTGGATGAACTGAGAGAACACAATAGAAATGCTCCTCACAAAGACGAACCAGAAATTAAGAAGGGTAGGTTAGAAATGCCGTTGTTTCATTTGAGTCTAGTGGGTACGTGTGCCAGATAGATGCAATGCTGTTAAATATCTGTGTCGATTATGATAATTCATGTGTAATGTGTAAGAATTAGGAAAGAGAATTCCATTCCCTCTTGTCTAGTCCAAGACCTTTTTCGCTCCACCCAACTGGAAGACTCGTGATATCGGGATTTTTGTGCGTGGCGACGGTTAAGAGTTGAGTTCCTTTTTTAGAAAGATTAAGTGTCACGTTGCGGTTAAAGATGAACGTCAGGCTGACATTTACTGTTCGCCAAAAATTCCTGTTGGCCACAACTATTGAGCCAAGTACTAAAAGAGAAAAATAAGCTGCAACGACGGAATTTTCTTGGTTTTATGATAAGCAGCAGCTTGCAGCTTGCCTTTAGCCGTTGACCTTTAACGCGAAGCTTAATCTCTCTCGACTCAAGGGTGTTCTCGGGCGGCAAACAATTAAGATTGGGAATTGGGAAGGTCTTAGGAGATCAATAAGGCAACAAGGAGATTTTATGGCTGAAGTTCGATCCTTGGCGCCTCGTAGCTGTGTTATTTTCCTTAAACGCTTGAGAGGGTTTGGAACAACTTGCCGTCAAACTTGTATGTAAGCTAGAATGGGAAGGCTGATGTTACGGCTTGCGGCTTGTTTTGAAAGAGGTATTTTGAATCGCAACAATCTAAGCCCATTTGATGCTACCGTTTTTCTACAGATAAGAGACCAGCATCACTCGTCCTCCCCACTGCTCCTCGAAGACCAACAAGGGGCGGCCACCAAGCTGGCTGGGTGACAACGCCGAGTGGATCGCGAGGTACGCGCAGACAGCAGCAAAACAGACAAGTGCGGTACGATCTTCATCTTCCGTCTATGCCCGCCTTGACGTGCAAGACATCCAGCCAGGCTCTTCTGCTGAGAGTACTCAAGGTTATACTGCAGCTCAGAGAAGCGGCGCGCAGGTCCTCCTCGGGTACAACAGCGTCAAGAACAAGAGGCTCGCAAAGAAGAGGTGAGTTAATCCTCGCATTCTTGGGTGTGTGATAAAGTAAAATGAGGTGACGAAAGTACTTAGTCTCTTCTGGATCTAACTTCCGGACCGAGGGCT
>BLFK01000190.1:627139-653007 GCA_014634185.1 Astreopora myriophthalma
CCCCCCCCCCCCCCCACTCCCATGGGTTCACCAAGAAACAGTGTGCATCAATTAAAACTGGAGTAATTGCAGTGAATTGCATTGTGTTAAATCTTGTATCGCGTTATAGTAACGGATGAAAGTTCAGTGATCCAGCGGCTCGTGCAGGGGTCACGTGGTCTTGGTGCCGTGATCGCGGCGATTGAAAGCGAGGCTGAAGCCATCTATGAAGCATTCACGCACATGCGGTCACTGCGCACTGATCCCTTGGGGGATCATGGGAGAGCTGGTGGTCAGCGGAATGAACAAGGGGGTCAGGGAGAGAGTGGTCAAGACAGAAACCGACCTGAGAGTGGTGGACAGGAAGGAGGAAGTTCTCAAGAAGGTCAGTCTAATTGTGCAGTCAAAATTAATATAGTAAGAAATTAAAAGTAGGTTTTCAAATGATTGAATGCAGGAGCTCGTAAGTAGGATCTTCACCCCTGGGTTCTTACACCAACACAGGACAAAACGAGACAGTTTTTCGCGCGTTCAAAAAACATAGACAGGCACGTGTATCCAATCAAGTGGATCTGGCATGAGAGCGATTAAGGTGGCTCAAACCGGTGTCAACACATTCAAGAGACGCACTTATTAGAACGATTGACACTACAACACTGTGTCACGTATTAGCAATGTTATGGTACCATATGAAACAGCAGTTATTGTTACGTAATACGTAACCAATCTAACAGAAAAGCCCTGTAAAACAGCCTCTAGTTTGGCTTTAGTTGCTCGTATCTCAAAAACGAACTCGGTTTTCGGTCAAAAACGAACTCAGCTCGTCGTGAAAGACTCCTCGTTTATGCAATTGTTTTTGTTTTTGTGGTTTTCATTTGGCTTTGTTCTTCATTATTCATGTTGCGTGGCTTCGCTTCAACATTTCAGGTTTGGCTTGCTTTGTTCTCTTTCCACAAGATAGCTGAAACTGTTGCACCAAGCCACCACAGAAAAGAATTAGAAATATATATTTTTTCTTGTAGATCCTCATTTTTACACGCAAGTCTCACAAAACTGTGTGTGGGTTAATCCGTGTGTGGTCATAAAATCACCGATGAAGTTTACGATAACCAGGGAAATGCATAATCCGAGAAATGAAAACTTGGCCAGTTGAAGTTTACATTTGCGGTTTGCTAGTGTGTCAGTCTCAGTCTGAAAATTTATACAGACCCGAAGGATTAATTTAAACACAAAGCTCAGATAAATCGTTCCGGTCTACAACGAACTAAACTTTTAACAGGAAGCTTCATGGTATTTAATTACTTCAGTTCTAGTCCACATTTTTCAAATACTTTATTAAAATCAGTAAAAAGCCAAGTTTTTTACTTTTGTCCTCTTTTGTTTTTGTCTCGTTCGTAATTAAGGAGACAAGCAAGACAGTTCTTTATTTTTATCAATGTTTTATTAATCTAACTACTTTTCGTATTACCATTAACTTTTCATTCAACATTCTACATGTAAATCTCTACGATATACTGCAAAAATAATTGATGTATACTCTGGATGCTGAAGTTCAATCATTTGTTTTAGTTGATAACAACTGTATACTGATCCACTCTAACACCATCAGCCAATATTGCGAAGAGCTCGTGAATATTTCCAGAACAAAGGTAGCTGAGTTGCCATAGTTACATAATATGGCGCTGTGGCTAACATGACAAGACCAGGCGGTACAACAACCTTTACAGCACTACCCACATGTACGGAATGCGTGCCTATTTTTTCTTCTTTTAATAGTCAATGGTAATGTGTTCCTCTCATAGGACATTTCACCATGGTTCCTTCGAGAGTCCTACAATAAAACTTTTGAGGCTCATTCGAAGACCAACTAACATCGTCGTTGTTACAGGTGCGTCGACTTCAGGGGCTGCCCCGGAAGCTCAGCTACCTTTGTTAAGTGAGCAGATCACCTTGGAAGAGCTGTGGGAAACATTAGGAGAGTGTCTGTTCGAGTTGGGACGAACATCAGATAGTCATGCTGTATTGGTACTTCAGCCTGCTGTAGAAGCCTTCTTCCTGGTACACGGCACTGAAAAACAGGTAATGACGTCAGTTCATAAAATTGTAAGAATTTCGAGGGGACTTCCGTTTTTACAACACATTGACGTTAAATTGTGTGAAAGTCGTGGATTATTTTTCCAATTCGAATGAAGGAAAGAGAAAATTGATTTCAGCGTTTGCGAAAAAAGTAGCCCCACATAGGGTGCGTGTGGCTACTATTGTCGCTAGTGTGCGATTTTGCTGTCATGATTAAGACAACTCGACTCCCCTTCATCACAACCAACTTGCTTGAAAACAGCGAGACAAATTGCTAAGAAAACTGAGCCTGTACTTGTATACCTTGCGAGCAGTGGATTCTCGTTTCTTATTTGCTTTGGCAGCAAAACGAAAGAGAAACCACTGCGAGAAAGCGACCCGTTCCATAAAATTGAAAAAAAAACTGGTTTAGAAACCAGTTGTTTTTAGAAACCATATAGGTTGGTTAAGAAACCAGTTTTTCTTTCTTCGTACAGGCGCACGTGAGCATAACGTGTGATAATGTGACGTGATGGGAGTCGTCCATCCGGACCGGGATGAAAATGATACTGTCTCGCCTACCGTTTATACGATGCCGATCGAGACCGTTACCGAGACCGGGCCGTTTTGAAAACGCCGACGAAAGTGGAGCGTTTTGAAATCGGTAAGGTCTCATCTGTCGTGTAAAGGGCGAACCCTTGAAACCTTGTCGATGTAAACCACCTGGGTCCGTGCAAACGCTGCCTTACCAACAGCATGGTTAGTAGAGTAACAAGGATTATCGATCTCATTTTGCAGGAAAGCAATTCCAGTCAAAACCAAGGCGAGCAAAGACGTCCTGGTCAGAGGCTTTCGTCTTTGGGTTCCGAGGTCATGCCGCCATCTCCAGGGCCTCTCTCCCCAGGTCCTATGAGCCCCAGCCCTCGGGTATCAGTGACATCCGTGACGTCAGACCTGCCCTCAGATACACAGAAGTTCCTTCGATTTGCTGGTGAGAACAACACTAGGGAGACATCATGACATTCGCCAGACTGCCTTACTGATTGACTGATCGTCTCACCTTGATTATTGTTTTTTCACAGAAAAACACCGCACCGTGTTGAACCAGATTCTACGTCAATCCACGGTGCATCTCGCCGATGGACCTTTCGCGGTGTTGGTGGACCACACGCGGGTACTCGACTTCGACGTCAAACGCCGCTTCTTCCGTCAAGAACTCGAGCGACTCGACGAGGGAATCCGAAGAGACGACTTGACGATTCACGTGAGACGAGAGCACGTGTTTGAGGACTCGTTCCGCGAGCTCCACCGACGATCATCGGAGGAGATGAAATGCCGGCTGTACGTTGTTTTTGAAGGAGAAGAGGGGCAAGATGCCGGCGGCCTACTGAGGGAGTGGTTCATGATCATGTCCAGAGAAATGTTCAACCCTAACTACGCCTTATTCACGACTTCGCCCGGAGATCGGGTCACTTATCAACCGAATCCCAGTTCCAATTGCAACTCAAATCATTTGAGTTACTTCAAATTCGTCGGCCGGATCGTTGCCAAGGCCATCTACGACAACAAGCTGTTGGATTGCTTCTTTACGCGCTCCTTTTACAAGCACATCCTTGGTAAGGCCGTGCACTTTACGGATCTGGAGTCATTTGACTACGCCTTTTATCAGGGGCTGCATTATTTGCTGGAGCATGACCTGAGCGAGATTGACATGGAGCTCACGTTCAGCACGGAGGTAAGGTCATCTGCAAGTCACTTATTCACTTGTTTTCTTCTGAATCTTCTCCCATCATGCAAAGTTACTGCGCTTGAGAAATGTTGAAGCGTCACTGGTTACATTTTAACAATTATTCGCCGAAGGCGAAGTGAATATTGGTGAATATTTACCGAGACGTAGTCGAGGTAAATATTCCCTAATATTCACTGAGCCTGAGGCGAATAATTGTTTTAGTATACTTTTCAGCGGTGAATATTAGAGAGTGCAGAACAACGTGCCAAAACACGATAAAAAGGCACGAAAAGTTCTTGCTTAGCTTAGCAGCCGCGCCTCCAAAATGTTATATTCATCGGGTAGCGCGGTGAGTATAACGCCGAATGCTTTTATTCACCGCTGAAAATTATACTAATTTGGATTATATTCAGACTCCGGGCGTGTTTGGGTGGTTTTTCGTGTTTTTTTTCCTTAGAGATTTTAACGGATTTTTTTTCTGTTTGTTTTATGGTCAGCTTCACCGTCCTCGTTTTTTTTAACGCACGCACGCGCAGTGATTGATGACGTTTAAGGTGATAATTTGATAGCGAAATGAATTTATGCAAACGATGATACGATTTCCGCCAAACCACCATTTTGCCATGAGAGTCATAGACCGTGCAATTTATTTCCTTTCCCCCATGAATGAATTCGCTCATGGTGCACTTTGTTTTTATGTCAGGTACAAGAATTTGGTTTGTCGGAAATCCGTGACTTGATCCCCAACGGTCGACACATCGCAGTCACAGAGGAAAACAAGAAGGAGTACGTGAAGCTGGTGTGTCAGATGAAGATGACGGGAGCCATTCGCAAACAGATTGATTCGTTCCTCGAAGGATTCTATGAGATCATTCCCAAGCGGCTCATATCAATCTTTGACGAACAGGAGCTTGAGCTTCTGATATCTGGGTTGCCGAACATTGATTTGGATGACCTGAAAGCTAATACTGAGTATCACAAGTATACGGAGAACTCATTACAGGTTTGTTGTGCCTTCTGTTGGATACCGTTGTTAGACAGAGACAAATAGGTCATCAGAGTACGTGATATCACAAAGACGGCGAAGATATGAAAATGATAGTTAATTCGGTTTCATACAATCAAGAGGGTAGCAACAGGGAGGGGAGTCGTGATCCCGTTTCACGCACGAATTTTAACAAAATGTCCGCATCACGTATAATTTTAACGAAATTTCACGAGTCAGTTTTTCGTAAATTCACGAATCACGTATCTCTTTGTGTTCCTTTCACGCGTCACGCGCTTATTTTTCCCCTCATCCCGCGTCAGGCATGGACCCTTTGCTACGGTCAATCAACTCTCACCACCGAGGTGCATGGTGGGAGTCACGACAGAGTAGGGATTCAGTTGACAGTGTGGCCTTTCACGGATAAGACACAAGGGGTAGTCCAGTCCACAGAGTCATGTATAACTTATAAAGTGTTGTGCAGCGTGCAAGGAAAGTCGTGTCCGACAGCCCGGGGCTAGTGGATTTTGCGATCGGGCTAGTGAATTCTGTGCTTAACTTGCCCGACGGGCAAGCGAAGAAAGGAATAATTAATAATTATTTTTTCATTCTGCTCGTGAAAAATTTCGGGCTAGTAGATGTTGGTTACAGCTTGCCCTTCGGGCAAGCTGTAACCAACATAAAATTAATAAAATTAATTTTCTTTGCATCCTGGTTGTGAGACGGGGGCTACGGTTTATCTTCCTTATTCGAGAAGTCTAGAAAATCTGAGCAGTTGCAGATGTCATTACAAAGTCAGCACTTTCTCCTCTCTAAGTTATTCAAAGACCTGAAGTGTTGGTCCGGCCGGGGTTTGAACTCACGACCTCCCGCACTATAGTTTGGTGTTGTACCGACTAAGCTAAAGACGGGGCAGGCGGGCGGGCGGGCGTACTGGCTTAGTAATCGACTAGCTGAGTGAACAGGCAGCTGAGTGACTGTTAACTCACTGTCTGTTAACTCACGGACTAACTGAGCGACTTACTATTCATCAGACCGACTGACTGCTTGGCGACCCACTGACGAACTCACTGTACAACGGAGCAATGGCCTGACGATGACTGAGCTGTTGTCAGTGTCTGTTTCTCTGACCGAGCAACTGGCTCGCACAAGCAGGTTTTGGTAGTTTTGCCTCTGATTGTTCCAAGTAATGGCTGTCTGACTGATGAGCTGAGTGATTGATTTAGAACGACTAAATAACCCTAGCTTGCTGGAACAATGTCTATTACGGTTATCTTCCAATAAAGAAAGTGAACTCTGAACAACAATACATGGATTGTATTGCCTCTATAAATGATTCCTCGGTTAGAAACTTTTCTATTGAAAAGCACAGTGCTTTTCATTTGCAAAAGATGATTGTAGTCTGCGTTTCCCTTAATGCGTTTTTTTCGTTTCAGATTCAGTGGTTCTGGCGAGCCTTGCGGTCATTTGATCAGGCTGATCGTGCTAAATTTCTTCAGTTTGTCACCGGCACGAGCAAGGTTCCGTTACAAGGGTTCGCCGCACTGGAAGGCATGAACGGATTCCAGAAGTTTCAAATCCACAGGGATGACAGATCCACGGATAGACTGCCCTCGGCGCATACATGGTGAGTCGTCAGTTAAAATCCGAAGTTTGCTGGTACTGCTCGAGATACCCTGTCCAGGAAACCCGCCCCAACTCTCCCTGCCCTTTTTTCTCCAGCCCCCTTCCCCCTCTATTCCCATCCCCCATACACCTGGTTGCACCTCCCTCCCCCCATACACACACATACCCCACATATACTCCACTGGACATATGCTAGACTAGAGAGTTCAAGTCAAGTTTGATTTAGTTTGGAGAAAGGTTATGCTGCAAGCCCTCTGACGCGTAACAGCAAACAAAATACTTCTCTTTTTCTAAACACAAGATGACTCGTTAGAATAGTTTTACAAGCTTTTGCATGTTTGTGGAGCAAGGGGAATGATTGATTATTAACCCCATTCAATAGAAAATTTCAAAGCGTGAGACCGATGATGCATTTGTAAAGAAATAATCTTGTGACACTTCTCTTTGTTTCTAGTTTCAACCAGCTCGATCTACCGGCCTACGAAACATACGACAAGCTTCGTTCCATGTTGAACAAAGCTGTGGACGAGTGCCCTGAGGGATTTGGCTTGGCTTAAATTAAGCGCCCATGATTGATCAAACGTAGTTACTGGACAAACAAGAGAGAGTTTTAGTTACAAGAAAGATGCATTGTCGGCGATTTGTTGGAGACTCAGGTATGCAAACGTGCATACCTCTAGAACCACTGCAGCAACGATTCGCCAGAGGCTTGATGGCCATAAAGATGAATTGATCAAGTTTTATACGTTTCTAATCGGGAGAATTGTGGAGTGAACAGCATTATGTGGCAATACTCGTTCATAGTTCACATGTGAACAAACCTGGAGTCATTCCAAGGCTTCAAGCTCCCAAGGTGTGGATGTCAAAAATTAGCGTCCTATTCATATTAGGAGAACTGCGTGGCCAAGTGCAGCTCTTTGCACACTCTGTTATGGTGAACCTGATGCACGCAGGCAGAAATACATGTCTGGCTTTTTTTTTTTTTTTTGGTTTGTTTTTGGAGATAAGCAGCATCTTTCATGGCTTAATCTTGGCACACCATGTTTTTGTCGATACTGTGTTTCATTTGCCAGACAATTGCTGTCGGAAGCTGTCACGCAAGGACATTTGGTCACACCCTTTGTATTCCCTTGAAGGGTTCATTATCCGGAAATGTCACTTCAATAGTTACCTTTTCAGTAAGTCATGAATGTGCTCGGAACTTTGTTACGGTTACTTTAGCTGCAGTGGAGTAAAAATTTCCTTTTTGTGGTTAAGTAATTCAGTTGATAACATCACACATTAACACTTCAGTGGAGAATACCTCGTTGCTTCACTTGAAACAGGAAACCGTGATCTTGAGAAGAGTGTGTGATGCCAGGACTCCAGTTTGTCACACAGCATGTGTGTTCTTCGGACATAGTAATTTGAAGTCTTGAGAGCTCCTCGCTAAGTTTAATTAAATAGAGCAGATTTTGAAACAATAAACGGTTTGTATTTCCGTGTATACTGTGCCTGTCGACGTTCATGAATTGCTTAAATAATCGTAAGTGAAATTGAGAGCAAGACTGATTAATAAAAATAATAGGTCTCGTTTGAAAAAAAAAAAGTTTTTCGCTTACGTTTATTGTGTTATGATCGGGCATTCCATTTCATCTTTCTTTATTCTCAGAAACTGTACCACTTTTTCAATCGTACTTATTAAGGGCGCTTTCCGTTTGGCATAACTAGCCGGCCAGATCGGGCATTTGGAAGGGCTAAATCGACAATGCCTTCAAATTAACACACGAGAATGATGTATACCCCCCCCCCCAACAAAAAATGCCAGGGAATATCGTGCAACTGTTCTTTCAAATAGTTGCATTTTATTTGCAAACTGACCGGTCTGGCCGCCTAGTTCTGACAAAAGGAACGCGCTTTAGCCTAGACATAGTTTCATCGATTTGGTTAAAGCAGGAAACTGTTATCCAGGAGTGCTTCAAATGAAAGAGTATGCAGGACTTTTGTCACCTGGGGCGCGTTTGTCAAAGGTCCCGAAAAGAAGAACGAGAATAGCTGGTTCGTGGCTGTCAAAGCCCTGCTATACCCATTGTCCTTGTTGGCGCGGTTCAGTACCCCATCGGAAGTAAAGCCCTGGTCAAACGGTGCATGATAGTTGATGATAGTCGATGATAGTTTTCCGAGAAAGTCTGGGGGAGAATTGTTGCATATTTCGTCTCCATGGCTACAGACAATGGGGATGTAATCAATTAAGATGATGTTATGATGGTGATGAATTAAGATGACCTTCACTTCCCTCACTGTCATTGGCTTTGTTTTCTTCATTTTTGTAATTTTCCTTGTTTTCAAGCTGTGGAGAGCAAACTCTCGACACCGCCGCCATTTTGTTAGCTTGCTGAAAGTGAACTGAAAAGCTGGTGCCGAAAACTGAGCCCGTCGATTTTGGGGGAATACAGCTGACCGAAAAGCTATCATCGACTATCATGCGCGTGGTCAAACGCGAAAAACTGTCATCAACTATCATGAAGAATTTGAACACGCTCAAAGTGAATGATAGTTAACAACTATTCACCGAAGTGGAGGTGGTTTGTGGTGGCTATTTTGGTGAATAGTTGTTTTAGTTTATACTAAAACAGTGAGATAATTTGAAACCATTCTGTAAAAAATATCATTCAACTTTGATTTTCAAGTGAACAAGTGAGGTTACGTAAGATTAATTTGCATTTGTAGACAAAACCTCTCATTGTTTTTGATCGATAAACTCCGGGTTAAAAACTTAAACCATTACCTTTAAACACGGCCAAACCAAATTTAGTCGCGTTCTTTGTGTTTTCAGGGACTGCTTCGTCGTTAATTTGAGTGATTTCTTCGCTTGTCACCGACTTGCTCGGAGGTAAATAGCAAAGGATATTCGGAGTTTGACTAGCCAATCAGGGCGCGCCTTCAACGCTATCCACTGTTTTAGTGTATACTAATTGATGATAGTGCATAATAGTTGGTGGTCAAACGAGCAAACGAGACAAATTACCTAAGTGGATCCTGTTTGTCGAACTTGCCTTTTTGAGTCGAAACCTCTGAGCCGTAGAACTCCTCCGAGAATGGTAGCCCTAACGGAATTTTTGAAAGCTGAAACGTTGAAGACTTTACTAAATAGCAAGATACTCTGTACCTAGATCTGCCTCCAATTGACAGATAACGGAACTCAACAGCACATCCTCGATGTTTTTTTGGAAAATGGATCCCAGATGGTGATCTTTGCTGATTCTTCGCTTGCTGAGAAGAACTCGTGGCAGCTTAGGCCTGGGCCAAACGTCGAACTTCACACAAGGCGAACTAAATTGTAGTTTGGGTCGATCCAAATTAACTTGGGTCATTAAGATTGTTGAGTCAAACGTCGAACCAAATGCTCTGTAGTCTGTTCTAAATATTTTGATATCGAGGCCAAAATATACATTATCATACAAATTTTTAATTTGAGTTTAGTTTGACTCATGAAAAGTCCGACGTTTGTCCCAGACTCGATCTTCACACATTTGATCCGCCTGAGGCGGACGGATAGACCGAGTTATGAAATTAATTCGTTCTATTTAGTTCGTGTCATATGAAGCCCGGGCCTAAGCCAATGAGAACTTAGCAGTTACATTATTTACCTTATGATCCGTTTTCAGATTACGTATTTCTGACTGGCTCGGTGCACAACGTTATGATGATAAGCTATTCTTAGGCGGTAAACCGACGGATTTAAGTCAGAATTGATGCAATGTTTCTTATTTAAGGTCATTATGGACCGATGTACTTCACATCCCACGGAACGAGTCAATATATAGGTCATTACAGGGAAATCTCGGACCGAGGCCTTGATGTATAGACCGAGCGATAGCGAGCTCAATACTTCAAGACCGAGGTCTGAGATTTCCCTGTAATGACCGAACGGACGAGGTTAATACGTTGTTTATTATATGGCCTTTTTAGCGCTGGAAAAGAAAAACGGGAAGCGTTTTTTAATATCCTTTTGCGCGCTCAAGAGGTCATTCGTGGTCATGTTCACTGAACCGAAACAAACCTGGCCATGCGATCGAAACCAGAAGTGACATGAGAAACAGTTTCTTTGAAAATGAGACAAGTTTTGTCTTTAGTACACCAAGATCTAGGGCAAATTTAAAAATTTTCGTAATGCCCGTCATTACAAGAAAATCTTGCCCGTACGGCAGCCAATCAGAGCGCGCGTACTATTGTAGCCATATAATAAATCATCTTATCACGATCATGGTTTACTTTCTTCTGGATTCTGTTTCATTTCTGTCTCAATATTCATCATGGACCAAAGAATACTAGTTTTGTCGTTAATATTTCATTCCTTGATCTACTGAAGTTTGAAAATTGTTTCTTTGATATATAGTATAGCAATATTGAAATGAGTTGGTCATTTCGTTACGGGAACCCCACTGTTTCATTTCCCTTCCATCCAAGTGATGTCGAGACTAAATGCGCACTGAAAACACTCGTAGCGTTAGCAATTTACATGACTCAGTCAAGTCATTGGCTTTCATTTCGAGAGTAAACGTTATTTTTTTATCCGCTTAAATTGAGCGTTCGTGATAGGTTTTGGCATTAAAAAGAAGATCAAGACGCCGATTTTTTCGGGTTTTTTTACGATGCTTCGGTCATGACATTTCCAACGTTTGCGTACGGCCTAATATTCACCTGCTTTAAGTGAAGGCTCATTGGATGAATAATTAATTATTTTGTACTGGCTTTTCCATGGAAACCATTTAACTACAGATGTTAACATGGCGATGATGGAGGTAGACACAGGTAAAAAAACTAACCAGACTTAGACTTCTCGACCTACAGGACAAGAATATAACTCTAATTCCGTGCGGCAAATACTTCACAAAGCGGGAAGAACGACTCGGTCGAAGGATGGAAAGGAAAAAAGAAGCGGCCTTGATCGCTCTTCCGCCTGTTCGAGGTACGTACGATTTAAGCTTTCTTGTTTCAGCTTTATATAGAGGCTAAATTCAGGTTTGACTTAATATCTGTTGAGATCGAGGAACTTTCGGTTCTTGTTATAAGCCATGCGGTCTTAGCCCGTGCGAAAAGAGCCCGCATTATTGTCTTGCGGCTAAAATTATTCACTTTTAAATACGACGATAACTTAACAAGCCCGGCTTAAATTCATCGATCTCATCGTCTTATCGCCCAAGATAACTTTGCCTCGAAAAATCAATTTCTGTATCATTTCCTCAAACTTATCTTGCTCTGTCAAAATAGAGAGAGCTTATTTGCATGTTCAGGTAAAAAGTGGGAGCTTTTTCAAAATTTATGGTCGCCCACAAAATGGCACACAGCGGCGAGAGCTGTTCTATTTGACAAGAAGGGTCCCCCTTGAGGAAAGTCATTTATATACAGAACCAAACTGCCGAACATGATTACTTACTGGTTAATTTCCTTATGTTCTTTGCTTGATGGCGTCGTTACATTCTAACTCAACCTTTAAATATTGCCATTATATTTATTTTAGTTACGCACTCTTTCATTTGTTAGGTTCGTGCTCTATAAAATAATCGTATTTGAGATTGGAATGATTGGTATTAGACTGCATCGCAGGCATTCGAAATGGAATCGAAGGAAAGGGGGAAATGCGACGCGAAGGAGTGCATGCCACCTCCTCCCTTCCCCGAGTGTCTGTCACGCAGATTAGGTTGGCATAGAAAATATCCTGCCCTTATGCGATTGCTATTTTCAGAGAACAGCAGGTTAAATTAAAAGTGGTATAATTTTAAAGAAATCGGAATTTTAATTAACTTCCTCAAGTCTAATGTTGCTTGTGCGTTATCATGCAACACAATCGTACAACAAGCTTTATTTATTTTGATTTCACTACAGAAATTTGAGAACTTCTTGCAGTGGGGTATGAAAATAATTTTAAAGGAATTATTAATTTTTAAAGGAAGGCCAATATTTACTTAGTTCGGACAGGAAATACTGACTCTTGACAGAAATAAAATTGGATAATCTTGTGATAAGTGTTTCTTTCGGCGAAATTTGCATACACACCTATTTTTGTCAATTTTATCCTTAAACTTCAAAACAGAGAACGCGGAATTTTTTCTTTTCTTTTTTCGAGCCATAAGAAATTATTTATAGTGACCCTAACCCTAAAATGTTTCATTGCGCGAAAGTTGAATTTAAAGACCATGGAGCATACATTTTGCCTTTTCTCTTCGAAATTCGGCGTTTATTGCGCTGCAAAACTTAAAGTACCTATCACCTATTTTGTTGCTCTACAACCTTTTTCCTGAAGATTCACTTTTTAACTGGTTTCAAAGGTGGAAAATCTGGACATAGTTTGATCCGCGACCGAGCAAGGAAGGGGAATGGGTTCAATACCGGGTTGACGTCACAAAACTACTTTGCATCGCTGTTTTCAATGAGCAACCCCAATGCAAAGTACTTAGTGACGCCAACCCAGTATTGAACCCATTCCCCTTCCTTGCTCGGTCGTAGATCAAATTACAGCTGATTTTTCCAACTTTTGAGAGCCTGTAAATCGCCGGATTTGTAGGAAAAGGTTTTTAAAGCAAGAAAGTATGTTTGGGACAAGTGCAGGGAATTATTAAAGCGGAAGAGTATTTTGAGGTGACAGGCACTTTTTAACTGGCAGTCACTTTCCCCACCACCGAGCCAATAAGAGGCATGGTACATCACTTTCAATTCTCTCAAACCAGGGCTCCTGCTCAATCTGGAATGCAAAGTGTCTGTGACGTCATTACAGGAATCGTCCCCAAGCCTCTCACTAGCTCGGCCGTGAACCAAATGACTGCGCATGGCAATTTTGTTAACCTCGCGTAACTTTTGCGGCCCGTTAAACGTGAAATCTCTGGGAGAAATTGCAAAATATATGTTTTATGGTCTTGAAATTAACTTTTGCAATTTCCTGTATATTAGTCTACAATTCACTTAGTGTCGTGGCATCTGGTTGAATCCTTCTGCTGGAAGCTCTTCGTTGGTGTTATTGTTGTAGAGTGCGTGACGCGTGACATGTTATGTTGACTTCGGGTACCGCAATATATGCCGGCATAAGAGAGCTAAATGGTGTGCTGGTGGACTTTCGGAAAAGAGAGGAGTTTGTACTTGGAATAAAGCGTTTCTTTCTAGCTTGTTTGGATCTTGTAACGTTGTTGTTGTTGCTGTTGTTGTTGTTGTTGCTGTTGTTGTTGTTGTTGTTGTTGGGGTAATGCGGGGGTTAGGTGCACTTTAACATTGCCTTTCCAATATATTTTAGGAACGACGACTTCTGAAGAACAGTATGATCACAAGCTACTGGCTCCACTCAATAAATGGCAAATCCAGCGATGCTGTTCACCAAATCCGGAACATTGTCAGGAAGAACTGGTGAACCACTGGCTGCATCGAAACAACATCCGGGTTATTGAAAGACTCCCCAAGATAGACCCTACAGTGCTGGTAAGAAATCAGAGCAACGTTCTGGTTGATTAAGGGAAGAACAAGGGTGCCCTAACCGTGAGTCCATAAAAAGCCTGACAAATAAACTCAGCATTGATTGAGATTGGAGATACTCGAGGGTGTGGTCAAAGGCACAGCTAAGACTTCCTTTAGCATGCTTTGTCACACTTTTGACTCAGCGTTTGACACGGCGTCATTTGCCATTTGTTCCTTTTGTTTTACATTATCTGTGTCTTTGAAGTAAGAGCCCAAAGTTGTAAGAGGCCGATTTACAGCAGAATACAAAGGCCTTGTATACTTGACTTCCCCTTTGAGGCGAATCAAAATCAACGTCCATCATCGGTATGCTTGACTTCACATTTGACAATCAGTATGGAGCAAATGAAGCCAGGAGCAATCAAGGGAGAGCCTAGCCCCACGAATAGCTCATTTCCGAATAGTATTTACTCTCACTGCCACTTCTTTAATATGGCCTTGTTTACCGTTCAAGACGGACCTCAGATCACTTGACAACCAAAGATGGTGCCTTGCAATTGTTTCGTGTGACAGACAGGATCAGTCAATTATGGAATTCTTGAATGCATAAGCTTATCCGGACAACGTCGTTGGTTTTTATTTATTTATTTATTTCTCTAATCGTTTCGCATTTCAGACCAACCGAGGGACAGACGTTTCAAAGTATTTCACCTTTGTCCATCCCGCTCCATTCACTTTAAAAGCGTTCTCTACGATAGAAAGAAGATCAAGAGAAAACACGCAAAGAAAGGTATGTCACACCTTGGGCAACTCTGTACAAGACGATTGACGGCGTCAAGTACAGATTTTGCGATCATGATAAAATTGGGTTTTAATTAAGCTGATCTGTCACTTAATGTCGTACAGCTGAAAGTCTTTTTTCACAAACTTTTAATCTCATCATTATTTATTCTTGTCTGTCAGGCGCTGAATGCTCCGCCAGAATCCTCTTCGTCCTGCCCTCGTTTACTCAGAAGTCAGCATAGATCCGAGACGGTACATCCTGAATATAAAAACTTATGAAAGTGGAGAATGATCATCGCAGTTAATTTTCCAATTTAAGCAATAGACCATTTCCGAATTGCTGTTTGCCTCTGTTTCAAAGCGAGTCTTGGTGCTAAACCATTCAAATGATAATGAGTTTGATTTGCATGAAAATACAAAACTCATTATCATTTGAATGGTTTAGCACCAAGACTCGCTTTGAAACAGAGGCAAACAGCAATTCGGAAATGGCCTATTGGAAGGAGAAGCCTGAAAAAAATCAGGGCTTCAACGGGATTCGAACCCGTGACCTCCGCGATACCGGTGCGATGCTCTACCAATTGAGCTATGAAGCCACACATTGGGAGCGAGGTCAATTTAGTGAGTTCATATCTCCCGTGAGGAGTGAAATGATGTGAAGTACATATGAAATAATTCATATATGAACTGCGGTTGTAGATGAAAGTGAAGAATGATCATCGCAGTTAATTTTCCAATTTAAGCAATTGGAAGGAGAAGCCTGAAAAAATCAGGGCTTCAACGGGATTCGAACCCGTGACCTCCGCGATACCGGTGCGATGCTCTACCAATTGAGCTATGAAGCCACACATTGGGAGCGAGGTCAATTTAGTGAGTTCATAAAAACTTATGTCCTGAACTGAAAAAGGAATCCACTGTGGGTGGAGCGTCCCGTTTGGTCTGTAACTGGAGCCCCCTCAGCCGGCTGGGAGCTCAGTAATACTTTCCAATGTAGCCTCAACAGCAAATGCTTCATTCAATTAGTGTGCCCTATAGCGAATGATACTATATCGAGAAGAGTGTTTTACTGGGAACTAAAACACTTGAATCGTAGAGTCTCTACGCCACTTCATCCGGATCTAAATTGCGTATTTTCCGTTCACGATTCCTCCTTAGTTTTAGCTTTGTCGATTGTCAGACATTTGATCTCCATATAATAAAAATAACATTTACACAGTGGCGAGAAAATAACAATTTTGCTCAACAACAGCAACAATTAATGTCGAACTCGTTCGCATAAAATTTACGTCTTCTCGCCAATGTGTAATATCCTTTATTTACCTTCGCTAAGAACTCAGGTTGGTTAGAATTAATGGAGGTCGATGGCTAAAAACGTCTCGTCCGCCTGGGTGCGAAATAACGACACAAGCTTAAATTAATGGTAACGTGTATTTTACAGGAAATGTTTCCCCGGAGTCCTTTGGTGCGAGTTGGTGGAGGGTACCGAAGACTCAGCTGGAAGGTACTCGCTATACGAATAGACATTTCAATACAGTTCGTAAAAGTAGAGGGCTGCGCTGGAATGGTAAATGGAAATGTTATGGTCTGCTTTCCCGTCATAAGCACAACCTATTTCCACTGGAAGGCACTGTTTTATTTCCTTAAGAGATAATTTTTGCTCGTTTAGAGTTCACTAGTTCGGGGAACAAGGTTGGCGCGGTGGTGAGACAACTCGCTTCCTTCCCATTGGGCTAAGGTTCGCTTCTCGGCTGATTGTTGCTCGTCCTTGCTCCGATAATTCTTTCTCGGGTTTTTCGGCTTATCTATCGGGGAAAAAAAACAAACAAACAACCAGTTTTAGACTCATCTATTCATGATAATCCGGTTAGGGATCCTTTCGGATATAAGCACCCCTCCATTCATGACTTATAGGGACAAAAAATCACTTCCAGTCGCGGAAGTTCGAGTTATGGGAATCAAGAAGGTGCAATGCTGAAAGAACTCGCCGCCCACCGTTGATGCCCGGCTTCAAATCCTGGAGTTCGACTGAAATCCTGTTTGTTCTCTACTCTGCTCCGGGAGGTTTTTCTCCGGTTACTGCGGTTTTCATGTTCTCTCTCTTCTTCAAGAACCAACGTTTGCAAATACCAATTCGATCTGGATTAAGTGAACCAATAACCACGCTGCGGAGGTGCCATTGCTTATTCCGATTATCGTTATTATTGTCATTGTCATTGCCAGTGTTAGTGTCATTTTTGTGCCGCTTTTAAGTGGTGAGTCCATGGTTAAATACCCAGGATGTTACTGTACCAATATTATTTTGTCTTTTCGTGTCTCCTTGAGGATCTTCAGAAACGTAACAGTCTGAAAATACTCTTCTTTCCAGGTTCTGGACGTTCTTCCTTCCATTGCCACATATGAACCTGACTGTCCCCCAGCTTTCAGCTGCACGTCATGTCACGCAAGCCTACCTGTCGCAGAGAAAGTCATAAACTCTCGAGGGCAGTTACGCACAGTTGTTGTTACCCCAAAGCGGTGTTACAAATGTGGGACTCCCACCACGGACTATCAGGCTCTAACAGAGAGAGATTTGCATGAAAGTGTTCTGGACACACTACACAAGGGAGATTCGAGGTTCATAGTAGATCACAGGAGATTTGAGAATCCTCAAGCTCCGAGATCGAGTCCAAAAAATATCGAAAGAGCACATGGTCCAAGTCCGATGGACTGGCACGACGATATGGAGTCATTCCGACTTCATATGAGCAGACAAAGCCAACTCGATGACAGTCTGGAAACGAGTGACCAGGCTTCCCACCAGAGACGCTCGGAGTCTGGAAACAGTGTATTTATGACGGAACCTGGGGCCGATATTGATGACCTAAACGCGCCCCCGGATGTGCGGTGCGCATGGGACGATGGTTCCGGCAAAGCGGAAGTGACAAAGGATTATGGGAATGAGAGCGAGGACGTCAGTAAAGATGACACCGGAAGTTATTGTTCGGATAACGATAATGATTACTTCAGTGATTTTGAAATTATTGAAGAATATGATCCGAAATCAAGGTTGTCGATCCGCTTACGTAGGAGACCTTTCGGTGGAACTAAAAAAACGAGCTATTTCATCCGCGGAATTGAAGCCGATGATGAGGCCAAGCGGGAGAATTCCACTTCCACAGGAAGAAAACGTAGCCATCGTTTTAACGAAAGTCTGAGCCATACACGTGCTAGCATTCCAAGTCAGAACACTGTGAGAACTATGCCCCCCGAGGAGAACCCAAACAGTCAACATTCCCAGGGCAAAAATGGCAACAAAGGACTGCTTAAGACTGTAACGAAGAAAGATAATAAAACAGCAGAACAAAAAAGAACTTCTAAACACCCTCTAAATCGAACAGAGTCATCGTACACCGTTGGCCTGGACCGTCGTGATTTCGTATTCGTCGAGGAGCCAGTTGTGAGGGAGACCGATGAAGATGATGACATCATACTTCACCCCAAAACGAGGCTCCATGATGAGTCATTATCAGATGTCGAAAGCTGGAGTCCAAGCCACCTGATTTCTCGCTCGGCTCAAAGAACTCGAATATCTTCTCGTACTGATCAGGTAAATAAGTATTATTAGTGTCATTGTAATTGTCATTATTATTATTGTTATTATTATTATTATTATTTTTGAATAACTTAATTAGATTAAATAAATTAAATTTGTTGTGTAAAAAGAATAATAATAAATTAATTAAATAAAATAAAAGAAAAAATAATTTTCAAGCATGCCCCCCACACCCCAACCAATTTGCCCCACCCCCCGCCCCCACTCGAAACCTTGCTGCGCGGGCCCTGTGCGAGAGAGCAAGGTTGACTTAGTGGTGACATCACTTGCCTCCTCCCAACGTGGCCTGGGCTTGATTCTTGTTCTGAACGTCACATGACGTTTGTCCTCTTCTTCGCCGCGAGAGGCTTTTTCCCGATATCCGGGCTTTCCTTCTTCGTCAAAAAGGACATCATTTCGAGTTGTATTCAGCGGACTAATCGCCTCTCTGTGGAGCTGTCACTCCTAATTCGTGTTTACTTTATGTTATACAATCATTTGAAGTGTGGACAAGCAATGTTTCAAACGTCCATCTAATTTTAAACAGGACGAGGTGAAACCGAGACGCTCCTCTTCGTTGTCCGTTTCGCCCACACAGCATGATGGATATCTCGCCGACAGCGAAGAAAACGCCGACCTAAGTTCATTGCAGGCCCAGATTCAACAGGCACGCAATGCGGGAAAAAGGTATCAGAGAACGAAAGAAGAAAAAAAACAAAAAGAAAGGAGGATGGAGTCAAGTGGACAAAAAGAGATAGGTAACATGCAAAAAAAGAAATTTTTGATGCTTCGTGCTCCTTATCTGAAAGCTAATGACTGTTGGCAAGATGTTGCTTTGAGCGAGCTCTGTTTGCTGGGACACAAATAATGAATAATCTGTGTGAAATAAAATGTGGCCAAGCCGTAATCCCAGCAAAGGTTAGGGCACACCCGCCATAGACAAACAAGTCAAAGAAGGGAGGGAGCGAAACCTGATCTTGACTTGCTTATTGGACTAACGAGCAAAAGAGGCCTCGTGGCTCGCTTGTATACCTCATAAGAGACCCCATGAACTGAAGTCCCGACGGCGAGAATGGCCCAACTAGAATCTGGAAAAATCACTCATTAACCATGTCACCCCCAGCATAAAACCATTTATTTTTCTTTTTTCGCTGGCGGGGGAGGGAGGGGGGGGGAGATACATTTCCTAAAAAACGTAACTTGAGTCTTTGAATCTAGGGCCATTTGACTGCCTAAGCCCTTCGTGGGACAATTTGAAACTGACAGCTAAGATATGGAAATATTCAGTGGGATGACCGTTGCGTGCACGCTCTAGCTTTTCGATGCGCATGCGTTTTTGCTTTTGCTCCACAAGTCTCTTTCGATAACAATAACGCTCGGCCCAGTTTTTCACAACTTGTCAGTTGCCATTGTCTAGTTCTCCTCGACTTTAAAGAAAGATAACAGATATTAATCAGTTATCATATTAATTAGTTGTCTGTTTGACTTAATTTATATCATTGTAACTAAACACGTTTGTTGTTTAGAGTGTTTCAATAAAGACCTTTATTTATTATTATGTTGCAAATAAAAGCCTCTCTTGCATTTTTGACACGGTTAACAAAAGAGAACGAGGATTACAGCTTGGCAAGTTTTATTGCAACTTAAATCCCTTTTTTGTCTCAACAGCAAAAGAAGGTTCCGCTCAACAGAAGCCTGCAGCGATGGAAATCCCTGGCGAAGCTCCCTCAAACAATATACAATGGGATAGTGATTGGGATAGTGATTTCAGCTTACACGTGCAGTCTCTTAGCGACCTAAGTGCGTCAAGCAGTGAAAACGATCGGTTGGAGAATGGGATCAGGAGAAGTGCCAGCAACACAGAAGCTCAGCAGTCGAGCAGAAAAGGGTCTATAAAAAACAGTAAGAGTCCTTTAAGAACGGACGAAAGCGCTCAGATTCAAGAGCCTACGAAGACATTGGTAAATGGAAATGGAGAAGATTTAGGGATAGAGCCTGAACGAAGAACTGCTAAACAGACCCGCGTGAAAGAAAGAAAACCGATCAGGAAAACAGTCGTCAAGCCAATACCGTCTATTGGCTTAGGTATGATATTTAGCAATTAATCCACGAGTGCACGTAGGATAAGAAATGATAGACAATGAGGCACTTAGCGCCGAGTGAGCTATAATTCAACAAGAGGAAGAGGAATAGTTGTTTTTAGTAAAATGAAGCACATATCTGTAGTTTAATTGAAAAACGGCCGTTTTCGTAAGCCCTCCGTCAATTCATGTTTTCAGGGAGAAAGCTTGTGCAGCGGTGAGAGTGCTCGCCTTCCACCATCGTATCGCGGGCTCGATATATTCTCGGACTTGGCGTCATATGTTGGAACGAGTAATGGAAGAGTCCTTTAGTAGCAAATTGTTGTTTATTTTTTCTTACATGAAGAGTCGGATCCTGAAGATGCTGTTCGTCGCCCCAGGCCCCACCCTGTACGTGACGAAGGCGAGCTGAGCGACAGTGATATAAACTTTTTCAAGCAACAATTCGAAGCTCCATATCTCAGAAAGAGTATAGAAAACAGCCCAACCAGCGATGGGCCGGTTGGCTGTAAGGGAATCGACTGCTACAGATGTGGGGCTATTATTCCGGAGTGTCAGGGTGTTTGCGCAAAGTGCGGTACTTGGTGTCAGCGGTCTGGCGGGCCTTGCAGTGCTTGTCGGGATATTTGTGAGCGTTGTGGTAAGCCAAGATACAGATGCTCATCGGAGGATGAGATACTGGAGGATAGCGAAGATGACGATGAGATTGGAGATATTGGCGGCTCGAATGGTATGTTGAAACTATGGGTAGCTACATAAAAGCTGTCAAGATATATGTCGAAGAGCTTTAATTTTCTCATTTTGGGGACTGTTGAGTACAATAGACCTTATTCACGATAGCGGCCGTGATTGTTTTTAAATTGTCATGCAAATAAGCCATGTAGTCTGCCCGGGGACAAACACCAGAAAAACGGCAAATTCTGGAAAATCGACTTCTCACAACGTTAGAGTAACATTGCCAATAGTACACTTAAACATTGAAAAGTAAATACCTATCATCAAAATTTAACCATCTTGACTTCCCTTCAATGGTATTACTTCTTCACTGCTTCATCTGTGATTTTTTGGTGCAAAAACTAACTCGTGTAGTCGTTAAACGTTCTAGTTTACTGCTAGGGCTGTAAACATGCAATGAACTTGGAAAAATTCAGCTGAAGATATAAAATATCCATTAAAATCTCTCCACCTAAAGTTTTTTGCCCCCTGCGAAACTCGTAGTTTAATTTGCATGATAATAACAATGCTAACACAAAGCTATCGTGAATAAGGTCTATTCCGACAGTGTAAGTTTCCTTAGATCCCAAACTAGGACTGTAAGCCTGGAGGGTTGTCCAGATGCACATTATGCGTTCCCCCCTCCCCCCGGGGGGAAGTTTACGTTATTCCCTACCACCCCATACTTTCCCTCTCGAATCTCAACTGAATCAAGTGTGAGGTTTTAGCTTAAAAGTTGCTCGAGCAACACAGAGACAGAAAGGAAGGAGTACGAAATATGAGAAATCTTCTGTCAGCAAAAAGAGGGGGTTTTTGCCTGATGGATTCTTTCCACTAAAATGGTTTTGGCGGACGGGCTCTATTACCTGGCAAGTGGCTGGCATCGCGTGATCGACTTATTTAGAACAGAACCACTGTTACGGGAATCACATTGCCTTGGAAAGGGCGCACTATCAATTCGGGCTTTGCTCTGTTGAGTGACCCTCATGCACCACCTGCATTGGTGATGAAACTCAAGTAAAAAAATCAAGTAAAATCATATTTCAAAATCCAAACGGACACAGAATGTTACAAATGGCAGCCAGTATGTAAAATGTGTAACTTAAGTGTTTTCGTAATTATAAAAGAAGCTGGAGAGTTGGGGAAAAAATGATAAAATGAAAAAGGACACCTGAAAAAAAAAACCACCTTGTGTTAAGCAGAAGACAGGTGTTCACTGCGTTTTTTTTCCTAGAGAGAGACCATAGTTTCTCGCCTGGATTGACGGAGTGGGCTGCACATGAGCGGGAGGCCAGTCCGATCAAAGAAGGTGGAGCACTTCAGAATACCTCGCAGGTATGTGAAAAAGATCCAAGATCATGAATCGTAGGTCAACAACGTAGTTATTAAGTCGTTTTTTAAAAAAAAAAAGAAAAAAGGAAACCAGTGTTATTCTACCCGCTGATGCAAAGGGAGAGGGGGGAGGGGGGAGGGGGGAGGGCGGGCTTATTTTAAGCATCACGATAAAAAGGAAACTTTCGCTCTGGCGACAAAAATCAACTTTAAATTAAATTGTTGGAAACATTGGCAGTTAACTTTATAACTCAGTAGGCAAAGCAGTTTCGGAACAGTGATTGGTTCGAGTTCCGAGCCAGCCTGGTTTTTCTTCAGACTTCTTGCAATGAATCAAGCGCCTAGTTCACTGTGATCATCATTCCAAAATTAATGATTATGGATACATGGTTAACAATTAGGCTACGAGTTCGAGTTTCTATGAGTCAATAGATAGTCAACGAGGCGCGTACTATTTGACTCAAAGCCGGAAAACGAGAACGAGTAGTCTAATTGTTTTACTAGAAATCCACTCACATAATACCTTTGCATTCACTCCAGTTTCTATTGATTTTAAGATTTGAAGAAGCGGTTATTATGTTTTTTTGTTTGTTCAAAACATCGACTTTTTTGCTACTCACCATCTATCACTCGATAAATAGCGAGTAGCGAACCAATCAGATTACAGGATTCGTGATAGCGTGGGAGTGGATTTCTACTAGTTAACAAATGGTAAACGCCATAGCGCGCACTATTTAATAAACCGACAGCAGTTAAAAACTCAAGTGAAACCACGAGCCGCAGGTCAGTCGTTTCACTGCCAAGTTTTGAACATTTTCTGGCGTCATTTTATGGTCTATAAGAGTATAGACCATAGAAAACTGCTGTCGATTTGTTTTTTACTATAACATGGAAAATACGAGTGGAATTGCTTTACACCTGACGTCGTTTTTATTGTCTGTACTCTTATAGACAATAGCTACGAGCCAATCAGCACGCGGGAATTTGGACAGTTATTGTAAAATGAGTTATGGATGCACGCGGGAGGTTGCTGAGCACGAAAGAAGCGTAAGAGTCGCACGAGGCGATAGCCGAGTGCGACTCTAGCTTCTTGAGTGCTTAGCAAACCTCTCAAGTGCATCCATAACTCAATAGTGCACGGTATGGCGTTTACCATTTGTCTTATAACATAACATTAAGACATTGGGACTACAGAACTTCTTTTATTGAGCTACAGCACAAAAAAATGTTCGTGTAGTCTTACATGACAAGAGAAAACAAGCGCGCGAAAATTATCACACACGTCAGCAGCGTACACCCATGGGCAAATAGTAGACGCTGAATTAACCAATCAGAGCGCGCGCTTTGCTTTAGTTATGTAGGGATAGGCATAGGCTTGAATTGCTGGAAGTTAACACTAACTTTGCTAAGTTTGTTAACGAAAGGTCAACGATTTATTCTCGTAGAATGTCCAGACGAAGAAAAAGTGGAAAAGCCGGTAAGATGCCAGAGTTTATAACTTTATGATTTCCTCGGCTTTGTGAGCAAGCCAGTCGTCTCTTGGTATGAACTAATCCTGTTGCTTTTGTGCGCAACCATATCCACTGGGCTATCTTTAATTTGCAAGATAATTCTATATCATGGGCTTCACAATATGATGAAGTAAATGTTTTTGTGCCGTAGGGTAAGTAAGCTTTAGGACTGCACTTTCTTCGAGGTCGCACTAAACGTTGTGTCTAGAATCAAGATGGAGACCTTGATGGTGATGCTGATGCTGACGATGATAACAAAGATAGCGACAAAGATAACAAAGACAAAATGTTGACAAAGATAGCGGCGAAGGGGAAGAAAGGGAATTGGAAGGTTAAAAGGTCAATGACGACGACGACGACGACGACTACGACGATGATGATGGTGATGACGTTGGTCGGTAGTACGAGGTTGTGTTGTGATGACAGCAGTGATGGTGGGGCACCATACTCTCGTCTTAAACACTCCAAGGCATTCTTTGATGAACTTGTTAATTTACTTTAATGAATCTTTTACAGGCCTCCCCTAGAAAGAAAGAAAAAGGACTTGAACAATGTAAAACGCGTCAGAACAAAACGGGAAAACACCTCCCTAAAAGAAGAAGGGGAACAAGAACTGAACGTCAGTCATACAAATGATACAAAGGATGAAAAAGAAGAGGTACTGTAAAAGAAAAAGTCTTACATTCTCTTTGATTAGAAACTTACCAGCTAAATTATCTCGCCATCGAGTTCTCGAATCCTCTTTCATCATTAAAGATGAACGTGGAAAAAAGGCATTATCCACACTGCCATTTTCCAATGACGTCCGGCAATGCCCCAACACCCCCCTTGGACCCCCATAAAACTCTACTGAATTTAAGATTATTTGGGGCTATGGCATAAATGAAACGAACAGAGCATATATTGACGATGAGTTGTTTTTCAGCCTTCAGTTTATCATGAATCAGCCGAGGAAGATCAGTCCTCGAAACTAGCACCATCGGCATTCCCTTTAAAGTCTACCAAGAAATCAAAACCCTCCAAAAGGGTCGTCTCACAAACTGTAGTGTACAAGGAAAAGAACAAACCGGCAAAAACAAAAAGAACGTCACCACAGGAAGAGGAAATTAAGGCTAAACAGAACGAAGAGTCATTGGTTACCAGTGCAACGCTATCCCTCGATACCGCGGAGCCCGGTGAAGAGCTCCAGCCGGCTAGTGAAGAGGGGACTAGAGAGGAAGAGAAGAGTCAGTTACGAGTAGACGAGACAGATAGTGGAGGAAAAGGGATTACTGAAGACGACAATACGAGGTCACAGGAAGTTGCAAGAGCTGGAAATGAGCATAAAGTGGAGTTAAAGTTAGACAAAGAGGAGTCACAGAAAAAACGGGAAGACAAGAAAAAAATCATTCCCAAAAGTAAGACTTGTTATCTGACTGTTGTTCATTGAGAGCAATGTTGCATAATTTTAATCAATCAATCAATTAATTAATTAATTTGTCTTCAATAGTTCGAGGAGTGGCAAGAGTAAACGCGGCATTTAAAGAGCGCACAGAATTGACAAAGAGATTAAAAAGAGTCTTAAAGTAAGTAATAGTCGTAAAGTCAACATCAAGGGAATAAGCCATGGCCATTTCCGAGTTCAATTCAACCTCCTTTTCAAGACGAGTCCAAGTGATGGTAATAACTTGTACCCAGTTCCAGATGAAACCTTATTTTCACAAGAAAGACTTTGCTCTTTAAAAAAGAGGCTGAAGTGAATCCGGAAATGGCCAGCTGGCTGGTGACGCTGTAAATTTTCAGGAAAATTCCTTTTTTTTTCCCCCAAAACTACAGGAAAGCCTTTATTGCGTATTTTGGGTCGAACGTATGGCGTCTGTGCTCGATTCCATTCTTTGTTCAACAAAGGCTATCATAACGTTAACTTGATGATAGTGGACTGTGGGAGGCCTGAATCTAAAATTTCGAGGGATATTCCGAGTCTTAAAGGACGCTAACCAGCACGAAAACAGTCAAGATTGAGGTCACGTTTATTATAAAACACCCCGAACATGCTGGGCATGATGTACGATGCTGGAAAGGGGGGGGGGGGGGGGGG
>BLFK01000190.1:653017-666615 GCA_014634185.1 Astreopora myriophthalma
ACATGCTGTAAATATGCGTAATAAATTCGTGGTGTAGCACGAATAGATTGGAAACTGAACTGCCTATGCCTATGTTTTTATTGTAAATATCATTTATATCTGTGTAAATATGTACCATGAAATGAAAGGATTTTGAGGCATTATGGGAGCAACAAGCAGTTGCCAATGAGGCATGGAAAGAAAAATCCACGAGTGCCCGTGAACAGAATTCGAACCCATCACTGCGCGTAAGACTACGATGCACACTGCTCTGGTTAGCATTAAATAACATAGGGTGAGGTAGATTTGGTGACCAGCGGTTAGGGTTAGGGGTTTTGTGTGGATTGTCATCATTGAGGGCGCAGAAAACTACTTCACCCGGGTGTTATCTAATGCTGACCCACTGCTCTACCAACTGAAATGTCACCACCTGTGACTTAGTACCACTTTAAACGTGAATTGATGATCAATATGTATATTGAAAAGAAACGATTGTGAAGTGCGGTTTAGAAATGAATTGAAGGAATGATCCTCACACTTCCTGGACAATTTAAGCAGTTGTCTCATATATGCATCCCGTTGAAGTCACTTGAATTTTTCAAGTGCATATATGAGACAATTGCTCAATAAATTGTCCAGGAAGTGCTAGGATCATTCCTTCAATTCAATATGTATATTGTTGTGTAGATATGAGCTACGGATATCAACGGAAAGGATGCTAGAGTGATCGTTAAAGTGCACCTAAAGGCAAAAATTTCAGTTTCGTTTAAAATAATTCCACCTATAGCTAACATATTTTACCATATTTACAATTTCGCTTTTTATATGTCGCATTAGGGTAAAGTTAGCAAATCTAGCAGTCAAAAGTGGATCCATGACCGTGCTGTGAGAGATATGGGTCTGTTCT
The DNA here is from genome assembly GCA_014634185.1 of Astreopora myriophthalma. NCBI lineage: Eukaryota > Metazoa > Cnidaria > Anthozoa > Scleractinia > Acroporidae > Astreopora > Astreopora myriophthalma. The sequence goes on from BLFK01000190.1 coordinate 653,904, forward strand.
TGATTTTAAGTCACAAACTGCTTCGCGTTCAAGTTTTCATAGAATTTTTGCATTGCAGAACAGTTTGTGACGTAAAATCGAGAATAGACCCATGCTTCCCCCAGATCGGTCGTGGGTCCAAATGAATGCTTAACTTACGTAGCACCTAAAAACCTAAATTTTGAGGTACAAATCGCAAAATGTTTGCTTTTAGTAGAGAGATTTCTATTGAAAACGAAAAATATTTGAGTTTAGGTGCACCAGGGTGAACTTTAAGCAGTTCCAAAGAAGCCTGAAAAAACCCAAGCCTAAGCCGAACCTCAATACTCTTAAAAATACCACCTCTGTTATCGATACCAGCTTTAAATTCTTTAATCTCTCTTTAAGGGAAGCTATCAGTGACGTCATTGGTCAGGCCGACATTAAAACAAGGAAAGGTACATGCTTTTCATATTCAATGTTATTTTGGACAATTCTATCCCAGTTAAATAGTTCATCGTATTTAAAGAAGATCCTAAATCATTCGTTACGTTTAGACTCAAACATAGATTACTTGGCTCAGTATCGACTTGTGGACCGAAGTCATTTGGAAATGTATGGTCGAGCGTTCACACTTGAAGACGAGGATGAAGATGGGCTTATATCGTATGAGGTAAATTGCATATTTATACAGGTGACAAGTGGCTGTATTTGTTTACTGAGACAAAGAATAGTGTTTGCGTAAAAGTAAACTTCAATTCCCGAGGTGTTCGTCAAGCCTTGTTTCACTAGCGATGCAAACACAAGCCCAAGCATACGCGCAAGCACGAGAGATTCGTGTTAACTGAAAACGAATTTTGGCGCAAGCACAAGGAAAAGAAAAAATCTTGATCCTTGCCATTGTGCTTGAGCTTCTGCTAACTTATGTTTGCGTCAAGACCGTTTTCACGGTGAAATAAGTGCTCTTGTGCTTGTGTCGCTGGTGAAAACCCGGCCTTGGGGACAACAAGATGGCCGTCGCTTCTTTGTTTAGCGAAATCAACACGATCGCTGTGTCGCCATGCTCATACACTCTTTTTTTTTAAGTCAATGGTTATAGGGTGCATTCTTTTGGGACTATAGCTATACTTTTATTCCTCAGTATTCGGGTTTAGCATTAACTGAATAACAGGAATAAGGTTTTCTAAAACAACGCGTATTCCGAAAACGGAAAGCTTCTTGCAAAGGTGACTTGAGAACTAACGCTCGGAATAGCCTGGACACGACTGAGACTGACGTTTTGGCGACCGCGCATGATTTTCGCGCCAAAATAATGCCACAAGAACGCGTATTCTGTTTACTGCGAGTAAAACGTATTTTGTTTATTCCCTTCATTCTGCTATCGAGAGCAGAATGAACGGAATACTATTCCGTATATTCCGAAAACGGAATAGCTTCCAAAAGAACGCATAAACCGACCATTCCGTCTATTCCTATTCGGGAATAGTCCCAAAATAATGCACCCTTATTTTAATCTTCGCGTAATAGAAGTATTTAATTGATCGCAATTGTAGGTTATTCTCTGATAAATCTATGAGGTCTGATTTGCACTTCACGTCTGAATAGCTTCTGTGTAGCCGTTTCGTTTTGGTGCCAAAACATGAATATCAAGGTCTAGATCTGGAGACAAATTAGCAACTTAGGACCGTACTTGCTGCCGAACACCGATGTGTGGATTTCCTTAGAGAATTGTAAGTAGCCATTCCTTCGCTGAACATTCCGTCCTTCAAACCTTGTAAACTCTCGTCTACATAGAATTATTCCTTTACAGTTTGACTGTTGTTTAATTGAACAAGTCCAACAATTACATCGGAATCCATGCATCGGTGTAATCTTCAAAATAAAGTAACATCTTACAATGTAGGCGCGAATCAATGTCCGCACTTAATATCCTTTGAAATGCCGACCAGTACCTGGAAGAAGCCATTTCTGAGTTCACTTCAGCCTCTTTTTCAATGCGAGTCTAAGTACGAAGTCTTTGTTATGAAAATGAGTATTTATTCACATGAAAGTAAAACTGATTACCATCACAAGACTTTTGCACTTACACTCGCTTTGAAAAAGAGGCTGACGTGAAGACGGATTATCGCTTTACTGCCATTACGTATGTGCCACTCATTACGGCATTCAAATCAGGCCGACGTTTGTCCTATGAGCTTAGTTTAATGGCCAAGCTCTCAAGAGTCTTCTATACCGAAAGGGCTGGCGGTAGAGCATCCGAATAGGTAATCAAAAGTCATAAGGTGGCTTCCTATTCGGGAAACTGGATCGAATTAGTCTTCCCGACCATCCAGTGCCCTCATTATTAGCAATCGTGTGTGGCAAGAAAGAATTTATACCTTTTTGACTCGTTGTATACAGCAAATGCTAATCGCCTTTGAGGGAGTACCAAGCATCACGGGAATGTCCAGGAAACAACTCATGTTTGTATTACAGGTAAACAAATATATATCGCATGGAAGGAAAACACTCCATAAATTGAAATTCACACCCTATCTTCTCGACCCGAAATCCTCCATTAAGTATTAAGCTACCGCGGTACTTTCGAGTTGTGGCTTATTAGAGAAATAACGCGTAACAAAAAAATGGTGGTTGGGGGTGGGGTGGGGGGTGACTGATTCAGGTAAATTCAGCATAATCAGGAGCTCATTCATAGGAGCATTCAACTCCCCCACAAGGTTTGTACGCCACCACAGGAGTGGACGAAGCTATTTTTGGAACGACATTTCTCGCACTAATAAACAGAGACACGCTCGTTCGTCCAATTCATGCAATCAAATGGCTTAGCATGACAACGATTGACAGCTCACTTTTTATGCCACGTATTTCTTGCACAGAGGGGAGCACTTGCAACCATGGAACTGAAACCACTTCTACGAGATTTTTTCGAAAAGCTAAAAATATTCTCGTGCATTTAATCCTGTGCTGGTGGCTCGGATTATAAACCTGTCTCCTGCTATGTCTCGAAGTTTCACGGCGTGGCAGTCTCGCCGATCGTCACGGCAGGATTACAGTATTCTCAGTGGATATAAACAATAGCAAAGGTCTATATCGATGGCGAATGTACGCGATATCATAGAGTGGTAGACGGCCCAACCACGATCACCGAGCTCAGTCCCGGAGACACGATCTACGACAAGGATTGATCGACAGAAATGAAACTCATGGAATCTGCATCCTTCTCCAGATAGAAATCGCTAGTCTGATTTTAAACCATCACACCTTCGCTCCGAGTAAAATTCGTCGCACCCTTCGAAAAGACACGTACACTACTGATGTCAGCTTTAAGGCTCGTCTACATAGGCGATTTTTTTTTGTCACGCAAATCGGCAACCTAGTTCCCAGGCGCTCTCTTTTCCTCCCTTGTTGTCGAGAAAGACGACAACGGAGGAAAAGAGAGAAAGACTGGGGACGAGGTTGGCAAATCTCGCGCAACTCGGTGCAAAGTTTGTCGCGATTTTGGTGCAGCTGGTCGTCGCGATACCGGCACCGCTATTTGAGATAATGGCAGGAAAATTGCATCAAGTTTCTAGCAAGTTCGAAACCCCCTGTGATAACCCCCGCCCCCCTGTGATAAACCTCCAAGTTCGAAATCCCCTGTGTAACCCCGGGGTGACGTTGGTGAGTTGGACGCTCCCAGTTAAGGGCTCCTGGGATTCATGATTGCTTTCTCTGGATGAGGCACTTTCTGTCTTTCTCCTTTTTATTCTTTTTTGTGATAGTAATGACAGGATGGGGAAAATAAAACATGTTTGAACTCGAACATTTAAAATTCTTTCCTTAGAGTGTCAATAATGATCGACAGCGGAAAAATCGGCAGAAATCGGGCTTTTAAGTGTTGCGTGATTTCTGGCGTTACATAACCCAGATTCTCTCCAAATATGGAGAACGTGACGTAACTACCACCACCACCACAACTCCAAGCCCTTTCCGGTCACCTTTTGAAGTCCGCCTGTGGTCCGCCCGCACTTGCGCTTTTGCGAAAAACGCAATTTTTGGCTGAAAGGAAAAGAAATACAGAATTATTTGGTATGTAAATCAGTACATCCAAATCCCCCGCCCTTTGAGACCGAGGAGCAGTTAGTCGGGACGGGACGAAGAAATCACGTGCAAAGTCGGAACTAGCGAGAGTTTACAAGTCGGGCAACGGACAAAATCAAGTGGAGTTAAATTTTGAGCTGTGTTGCTCTATATTGACCATCCAGTGCCGCGTTACAGCTGTACAAAGAGTGGACAAGAACAATGATGGTTTAGCCAACACTAATGTTTCATGCACAAATTATGCATCAGTGCCGAACATCAAAGCATTTTAAAATTTTTTTGAACTGAAACAACAGAAAATGTCAGCACGATAATCGAGCAGCAATCGCGGGAATTTTTGAAACTATGACTTTAACGTTCCACGGCTTTGGATGAGCAAAAAATGATTTTCAAATTAAAACTTCGAAAGATGGGTCAAGCTGAATCACTTTTTGTGGGACTATTAAGAATTTCCTTCCAGAATGATGGTTGAGGTCAGACTTTTATGTTAAGTTAAGTTACTCTTAAAGACTTGATAAAATCTTGTAAAGATATTAAGTTAGCAGAAATTTGGCTGATTTGTGATTTGATATTCTAAATGGTGTCCATCTAACAGTTAATGTTTTAAAGCTAGAGCTGCTGAAACTGTTATATGTGGACTGTGGTGTCATTGCCTTGGGGGTTGTGATGCACATGCGTAAAATGAGCAAGGGCCCGGAGATTAAAGTTGTTGTGTTTACCAGGCGGTTTAGTGCCTTTTTCCAATAATTCTGGGGCTACAACAGAAACATTTTAGTAATTCTAATTTTCCCACCAGGGTTTTAGTAGTGAGAAGATTATAACTGCCTCTGTTTAGATCATGCGAAACAGTACACTAATAAACTCGTCTTTCGTCGGCCATTTGTCCGTGCAGGCACCCGCTGTACTCGATAGTAGACCAGGTGACGTTGAAGCTCTGTCTTGTTGAGGTTTTGAAGCGTACTTGGTTACCAGTGGCTTCTCGTTTGAACAACATTTTCGCCCTTGGGTTTTAACTTCACGCAAAGATGAATTTCCATGGTCAGTAGTTTCCAAATTAGAAGGCGGAGGCGGCAACGCACTAGAACACCCAAGGTTTAATTGTCTATGGTCTTTCTGGCTCTGCAAAAGCCACATCTTTCGATGTATTCGCTTCAAAGCCGCCGAAGGTTTTCGCTTGCCAAAGTAGGGGTCGTCAACTTTCGTGCACCCTTTTTTCCTACAAAGAAATTCCATTGTGAACGGATTCAAGCAAAACATGTATTAGACGTTTCACGATCCTTGGAGTAAGATTTCGCTTGGGCTCCCTCGCTTTACTTCCTGGCTGTATTTTTGAAGATTCGGCCAAGCTGGTAAGCGACTTCGAGTTGATATGTAGCTCAACTACTTCGGATTAATTCCTTGCGCGATCAAAGGCAATCTTAGCACCGTAGATAAGGTTCTGGTGTGAAGACTAAAACACAAGCCAAGGTTCCCTTAATTGGCGGATCTGCGTGTAAAATATCAATAATTAATAGATTTGTAAATGCTTTCATTCTGTTCACGTTGAACAAAAGAATTAATTGAACGTATCCATTTTAATTTGTCAAGAATTTCAATTAATAAGAAAAAGGAACAACCATCAACAATTGCATGCGCTGCATAACTTCGATTGAAACTGGTAAAGTAAGAATATTTTATGAAGCATCAATTTTTTAACAACCTACACTTATATAGAAATATAGAACCCCTTCTTGCGCTGGTGTTTGAGTTGCTCGAAGCTGGCCGCGATCTTTCGTGAAATGAAAATAGCTATGGCAGCTTTAATTGTTTTAGTTCATCGTCAATATAATTTGCCCGACAGGTGACAAAAGAATTTGCATTTAAAGCGGGGCGGGAGAAGAAGAACAACAGTGCGTAGAAACATTATTTCTAGAGACAACAAACATTGGCACGGGTGCTAATTGATTTTGGCCTATAATTTCCGCACTCTCAAACATTTCGAAAGGGGGGCGGAACGATTACCATTGCTTTGACAAGAAATTTGACATTATTTAAACACCCTTTTCTTTTTTTTAAACATTGCCCATGATGCGAATTTTAACGGATACATCTGCACTGTCTTCTTTTTGAAAGCTTCAACGAATGATCGTGCGAGTGTAAATGGCGCGGTATAATGTGTCAATTAAAAATGTCAATAAATGTCTATCAATCGCAAGGTTTTTCTAAAAAATAAAAAATGTTCGTTGGCCAGAGATTTTGGTTGGAATTTAGTGAATCAGGTTTTGATTCGGGAAATTATTTATTGGTCTATAGGTCCCTTAATTGAAGGCGAAACATTTTGCACCAGTCCTCCTCTTTCAGCCCCACGTCAAATACATGTAGAACGACGTACCATTGTGACACCTGAATAAAGAACAGCATTTTCCTCTTTATTTTAGGTGTTAGAGCTCTTTCCAGGATCAAGGATAACATTTAAGATGTTCTCAGTAATTACAGCACTGTGTGAAAAAGTCAATGTGCTCGAGTGAGTCCATTTTCTGTGTTCTTTTTCTAAGGTAGTGCTAGTGAAGTCTCCCCTGTTGGTTATTGAAGAAAACGTTAATACAATCTCGTACCAAGGCACACAATTGCTTGGTTTTCAATGATAAACATATAATTTGTCTTCCATTTTAACAGTGGCAAGGAGGGGTGATTAACGGACCTACGGGGCGGGAGGGGGGGGGGGCAAACTCTCCTCATACCCTAAATATTTGATCACACCACCTACTGCCTATTCCTAATTGCTTCTTTTCTCAGTGTGCAAGACTGCAAAATGGTTCCCATTTTTCCTTCCTCCCGATTTGGAAAGGTCTGCAAAAAAATGTCCGTTCGGCATGGAATTTAAAATTCTTGTCATTACTAGTTTAAATTTCCAAGTTATTAGGAAGATTCGGGTTCCCAAGGGAAGCATTCCTTTATTTCTCCTTTATATTTACTCCTTTATTATTATTATTATTATTATCATTATCATTATCATTATCATTATTATTATTATTATTATTATTATTCCTCGATTGAAATCTGGGTGACTGGAGTCCTGAGAAGGACTGCAACCAAAGCGAGGCCAAGTGCCAAACTTTTGGGACGACAATTAGTTCGACTTTTCATATTCGCACTTGGATTCGCTTTGAGAAAGAGGCTGAAGTAAAGTCGGAAATAGTAGTTTGTGCCAGTAGAGCTAAGCCATCATCTCTCCTTCGCAGCTTGATCCCAGCTTTAGACATTCAGTTCAGCACAGGATATCAATCTCAAGCCCAGTTCACATCTCTTCGTTTCTTTCCAAACTTTTAGTGAGTTTTTCAAAAGGCTGGTTGAGGATCTCGATCTATTTGAACTGGAGTGCAAGTTGGATTTTTATAGGGTAAGGCAGAGTACTCGTGTGAACTGCTCAAGGCAATCTGATCAGTTGGTAAATGTTTTACGTGATGGTCGTAGAAACTTGTTGCCGACTATTGCATGCAGTTTCTACTGAATTGAACGAACTTTTCAAACTCTAGTTCTACGTTCGACATATTTGATATTTAACTAATCCAGCTACGTTTCAGTCGTTCTGAGGAAATATGCTTCTTTGTTCAAACAGACGCAAAAAGAGTTGAACCTGGCTTGGATAAAAGTATAGTAACAGTTAGATTCACACTTTATCCGAAAGAAGGAGATAAAAAAAACCCCGATGATTTATTGAAAGTGCTTTATGAAACTGACGGAAATGTTTAAAGGGGACCTCCACTCCTACGAGAGTACGATTTGCAGTTGTTGAAAATAGGTTTGGAAATCTTATGATTCGTAAAAAAAAGTAAATAAAAAAAATTAAAATAAAATACAATATAAATAAAACAAACAAGCAAAAATACAGGTAAAACTCTATTCTGGGATAGCTTTTTTTCTCTTTTAATTCGCCGGGCGCCGCAATCTTGAATAATTATTATGCGTTACGGTTTCCCTATTGTTCTGACAGAAAGAGCTTTTGTTTAATAACAATAGAGCAACCGTTCTATTTTGGAACTGTCTTTGATAAGACACATGACACATTTTGCTGTCATGATTGTGACAAATCGACTCTCATTCGACCACAAGCCAATTTGCTTTGGAAACATAGCAAGACAAATTTCTATTTAAAAAAATGTAGCGGCAGGAACATGCACGTTTTGCGGACCTATTTTTGTCATTCGAAACTATATTTGTACCTTCATGTTGTCCTACGATAGGTACTCCTTGTGTATTACCAACTCCTCCTTGAAAGTCTTACAAAACAGATAGTTGCAACAAGCGATAGAATTATCATAAAAGTATTTGCTTTTGTTTTTGTTTTTGTTATCACATTTTAGAAAATGTTCTTCGTCACAGGAGACTACTCCGTAAATTATATCACCGCTGACCAACTGAGAATTGAACTCAAGGCGGGTGGGCTCAACCAGAGCCAGGAAGATCACGTGCTTGCGCACATACTGCAATCCACTCAGCAAGGGGAGGTAAGTTTTACGGCTGTTTCTAGAATTTTCATCGGTGGCGTTTTCTGACACCACATTACTGTATTGTATATAAAACGGGTGACTTTTAACGGCATTGCGTGAGCGCTACTAGTGCCAGTCTTCAAGCGTGTGGCTTACAGAAAGCCTCGATACATTTTCCATCACTATGTTTCTGTTAGATATAACGCTACGTTGGTAAGCTTGTGTGCATGAACACATCGTGAAATCAAACTGTTTATTTACCCCATCTTGTCGCTGTTTTGAATTTCAGATTTCGTTCCTGGATTACATGGCGTACCTTCCATTGTTTCTATCCATGCATAAAAATATATGCGACAATGTTCTTGATATGTCACGTAATAAATATCAACGTGGTCATACCACGTGACAAGAGAAAAGAGGTGAAAAGAAGGCAGCGCCTTTGTTAAAGTGCGGGAACTTGACATACCCTTTCGAGAAAATGAAGAATAGAGGAACTAAGAAGTGTTAAAGCTGCTGCTAAAAAAAACTCGGGAGAACCATTTTTGTTTGTGGGCATTACCAGATGTAAGCTCGTCACTTCCACTTTAGTCAACTTTTAGCTGTTCAGCTCTTTATTTATTTATTTATTTCATTTTTCTAAAAGCCACATAATAAATAACTCAAACCTCGGTCCTGCTGTCAGATGAACCCGGTGATCTTGGTTGACAGTTACAAGTAGGGATTTCTGGACAAAAAAAAATTGTTTCTGACCATAATAAACAGATTATAAAAGACATTAGCTAGCACCACCCTTAGATAAGATCCTTAGATTAGAAGTTTTGCCATAAACCCCAAACCGGTAAAATTTGGCAATTTTCGGACATTCAGATAAGGGGTTAAACTTACCGTTTTGCCCCAAATGATTAGGAAAAACAACCCACATTCAGCAGGCTAGAAATCAATCAAACCATATCTAATCGCTTTATTATGGACTTTTCTGGAGATTTATTTCCCCTTACTTTAATTTGCAAGAACGCACTTGTTAGAGCCTTCCGGCGAAAAACCCTAACCCACTCAAATAGGCCATTTTTGGCCACTTGGCAAAGGGGTTAACCATACCATTTTGCCCAAAATGGCCAGAAACAACAACCCATATTTAACAGGCTAGAAATCAGTCAAACCATATCCCATCGCCACATTATGGACTTTTTTGGAGAGTTTATTGCCTTTACTTGAATTTGAGACCAACACCGCACCTGTTAGAGCATTAAATGAAAAGTTCAACCACAAGAGCCTAACCCAGTCGAATTGGCCATTTTTGGCCAAATGGCAAAGGGGTTAACCTTACCATTTTGCCCAAAATGGTCGGGAACAACAACCCACATTTAACAGGCTAGAAATCAGTCAAACCATATTCTATCGCCACATTATGGACTTTTTTGGAGAGTTTCTTGCCTTTACATCAATTTGAGACCAACAATGCACCTGTTACAGCCTTAAATGAAAAGTTCCAACAAAAGACCCTAACGCAGTCGAATTGGCTATTTTTGGCCATTGGGCAAAGGGGTTAACCTTACCATTTCGCCCAAAATGGCCAGGAACAATAAACCCACATTTAACAGGCTAGAAATCAGTCAAACCATATCCCATCGCCACATTTATTGACTTTTTTGGAGAGTTTCTTGCCTTTACATCAATTTGAGACCAACAATGCACCTGTTACAGCCTTAAATGAAAAGTTCCAACAAAAGACCCTAACCCAGTCGAATTGGCCATTTTTGGCCATTGGGCAAAGGCGTTAACCTTACCATTTTGCCCAAAAGGGCCAGGAACAACAACCCACAATTAACTGGCTAGAAATCAGTCAAACCTTATCCCATCGCCAGATTATAAACTTTTCTGGAGAGTTAATTGCCTTTGCTTTAGTTTGAGACCAAGAACGCATTTTCAGACCCTCAAAAGAAAAGTTGCGACAAAAAACCCCAAACACACTGACATTGGCGATTTTTGGCCATTTGGCATTACCATTACCATTTTGCCCAAATTGGCCACGAAAAACAACCCACATTTAAATGGACAGAAATCAGTCAAACCATATCCCATCGCCACATTATGGACTTTTTTGGAGAGTTTATTGCCTTTACTTGAATTTGAGATCAACACCGCACCTGTTAGAGCATTAAATGAAAAGTTCAACCACAAGAGCCTAACCCAGTCGAATTGGCCATTTTTGGCCAAATGGCAAAGGGGTTAACCTTACCATTTTGCCCAAAATGGTCGGGAACAACAACCCACATTTAACAGGCTAGAAATCAGTTAAACCATATCCAATCGCCACATTTATGGACTTTTTTGGAGAGTTAATTGCCTTTGCTTTCGTTTGAGACCAAGAACGCACTTTCAGAGCCTTAAATGAAAAGTTCCGGGGAAAAACCCCGAACTCACTGAAATTGGCGATTTTTGGCCATTTGGCAAAGGGGTTAACCTTACCATTTTGCCCAAAATGGCCAGAAACAACAACCCACATTTAACAGGCTAGAAATCAGTCAAACCATATCCCATCGCCACATTATGGACTTTTTTGGAGAGTTTATTGCCTTTACTTGAATTTGAGACCAACACCGCACCTGTTAGAGCCTTAAATGAAAAGTTCAACCACAAGAGCCTAACCCAGTCGAATTGGCCATTTTTGGCCAAATGGCAAAGGGGTTAACCTTACCATTTTGCCCAAAATGGTCGGGAACAACAACCCACATTTAACAGGCTAGAAATCAGTCAAACCATATTCCATCGCCACATTATGGACTTTTTTGGAGAGTTAATTGCCTTTGCTTTAGTTTGAGACCAAGAACGCATTTTCAGAGCCTTAAATGAAAAGTTCCGACAAAAAACCCCAAACACACTGAAATTGGCCATTTTTGGCCATTTGGCAAAGGGGTTAACCTTACCATTTTGCCCAAAATGGCCAGGAACAACAACCCACATTTAACAGGCTAGAAATCAGTCAAACCATATCCCATCGCCACATTATGGACTTTTTTGGAGAGTTTATTGCCTTTACTTCAATTTGAGACCAACAATGCACCTGTTACAGCCTTAAATGAAAAGTTCCAACAAAAGACCCTAACGCAGTCGAATTGGCTATTTTTGGCTGTTGGGCAAAGGGGTTAACCTTACCATTTTGCCCAAAATGGCCAGGAACAACAACCCACATTTAACAGGCTAGAAATCAGTCAAACCATATTCCATCGCCACATTATGGACTTTTTTGGAGAGTTAATTGCCTTTGCATTAGTTTGAGACCAAGAACGCATTTTTCAGAACCTGAAATGAAAAGTTCCGGCGAAAAACCCCGAACACACTGAAATTGGCGATTGGCTGAAATGAGAAGTTCCAACAAAAGACCCTAACCTAGTCGAATTGGCTATTTTTGGCCATTTGGCAAAGGGGTTAACCTTACCATTTTGCCCAAATTAGCCACGAAAAACAACCCACATTTAACAGGCTAGAAATCATTCAAACCATATCCCATCGCCCTATTATGGACTTTTTTGGAGATTTAATTGCGTTTACTTCAATTGGAGACCAACCACGCACCTTAAGAGCGTTAAATGAAAAGTTCCGACAAAAAAACCTAACCCACTCAAATTGGCCATTTGGCTAAAGGGTTAACCTTACCCTTTTTGCCTGATATGGGCCGCATGACGACTACGTGTATGCCCAATCGCTTTATAATGCACTGTTTGAAAAGATTAATGTCTTTAGTTGAATTTGGGACGATCAACGCAAGTGGCTATCGTGGTCGTTTTGTTAAAGAAAAAAATTATTACAAAGGTAGGGAAATACATTCATATCTACCAAAATACAAAGAGCACTTTAATTGTTCTCATAAAAGAAACGCTCTGTACAGTGTGAAATCCTTTACTTTACATCACAGTTCACAAGAAGAGGACGGTAGCTCTGGCTTACAACAAAATCGCTTAGCTCCCTTCAAAGCACAAGCCGGCTTAAAAGTCAGACGACTTACATTAATCGCCACGGTCAGCTCAGCCCACGATGCCATTTATTTATACCCAGCGGTTCACAGAACAGCTACCACAACATGTGCGGCTGACGTAAGTTATAGCGTTATATCCGGGACCTTTTTACATCATAAAATACTGGTATGACAGCGTGACAGGAAGGAAATGGTCTCCTGTGCGTGACAGTGTGTTTTCTTTTTCTTT
>BLFK01000190.1:667283-669783 GCA_014634185.1 Astreopora myriophthalma
GGCAAAGGGGTTAACCTTACCATTTTGCCCAAAATGGCCAGGAACAACAACCCACATTTAACAGGCTAGAAATCAGTCAAACCATATTCCATCGCCACATTATGGACTTTTTTGGAGAGTTAATTGCCTTTGCATTAGTTTGAGACCAAGAACGCATTTTTCAGAGCCTGAAATGAAAAGTTCCGGCGAAAAACCCCGAACACACTGAAATTGGCGATTTTTGGCCATTTGGCAAAGGGGTTAACCTTACCATTTTGCCCAAATTAGCCACGAAAAACAACCCACATTTAACAGGCTAGAAATCAGTCAAACCATATCCCATCGCCCTATTATGGACTTTTTTGGAGAGTTAATTGCGTTTACTTCAATTGGAGACCAACCACGCACCTTAAGAGCGTTAAATGAAAAGTTCCGACAAAAAAACCTAACCCACTCAAATTGGCCATTTGGCTAAAGGGTTAACCTTACCCTTTTTGCCTGATATGGGCCGCATGACGACTACGTGTATGCCCAATCGCCTTATAATGCACTGTTTGAAAATATTAATGTCTTTAGTTGAATTTGGGACGATCAACGCAAGTGGCTATCGTGGTCGTTTTGTTAAAGAAAAAAAATTATTACAAAGGTAGGGAAATACATTCATATCTACCAAACTACAAAGAGCACTTTAATTGTTCTCATAAAAGAAACGCTCTGTACAGTGTGAAATCCTTTAGTTTACATCACAGTTCACGAGAAGAGGACGGTAGCTCTGGCTTACAACAAAATCGCTTAGCTCCCTTCAAAGCACAAGCCGGCTTAAAAGTCAGACGACTTACATTAATCGCCACGGTCAGCTCAGCCCACGATGCCATTTATTTATACCCAACGGTTCACAGAACAGCTACCACAACATGTGCGGCTGACGTAAGTTATAGCGTTATATCCGGGACCTTTTTACATCATAAAATACTGGTATGACAGCGTGACAGGAAGGAAATGGTCTCCTGTGCGTGATAGTGTGTTTTCTTTTTCTTTTTCTTTCTATTTTTTTGTTTTGGCTTTGTTTTTGCTCTCATAAAAAAACTGAGTTTGTACAATTAAGTTCTTAGACACGGAAAATTTAAGTTTTGAGGGAAGGGTGGTGGGCAATTACAAGCAAACAGTCTTGCATAAAAAAAAACAAAACAAAACAAAATAAAACAAAACAAAAATCGTATACAGGTAGGCAGGGAGAAAAAAATTCTTCTACTACCGAAGCTGAAAAGAAGAAAAAAAATATATATATCACACTAATGGCAAAAATCCCCAACCACACCCTCCTCAAAAATTAAATGGTCCGCGCTTAGTAGAGTTTACTTTATCTCGTCGCGCAAGAGTTGAACATCGTGACAAGCTACAGGGTCTGTATAATGAGTTTCCTCTTCTTGTCGTGGATAAATCGGTTTGAGGCGAACATTGGGCTTTCATAGAACGACCCCAGGTTGATAATGTTGATTTGACGAGCCTGTAATAGATAAAAAAATGGACGATTTGTACCTTGCCTAAACACCATCTTTTAGGTGGAAGAATGAAAGTTTTCAGTCTCTCTTCAAAGTTACCAAACAGTCCCTTCTTTGGAATGGTGGAGTCTAATCTCATTTTTAAAAGGGGACGACGTGGTCAACGTGCGTGTTTCAACTTACATGAAGTAAAGAACCTATTGATGGCTATCTACATGAAACGGACCGAGGCCCTTTACTTATATGTGACGAACCGTGTAGAATAAATGACTGTACTGGTTTTCACACGCGGTCATTTAGAGAAATTTCAACAACGGGAATATCCTAACTTTTAGGGTCATGTCTCCTTTGGAGTGCTTAGTTCTTTTGCTTTCCTTTCACTGATCTTTTGTTAGGGAAGCTTGCCCTAATTTTCGACTTCACTGGGCTAACATTTTAAGTGCTACTATGTTAAGAAGTCAATTCTCCTTTTTTGTACGGATTTCGAAACTGTTGAGCAAACACTCGCTGGCCGAAATTTTAAGCCTTAAACTGGACAAAACGAATGATTTTAACTGGAATTTTCCCATTTAATTACTAACTTTAAAATCTTGAGAGAACTGGATCACGGAAAAAGTTACGTCATATGCTCACGACATTAAGAATGCAGTGTGTGTGAGTAGATGATTTAGTAGGGAGCAAAAACGATTTGTTATTTCTTTCTAATTAAGACTCTCCAACTCGTCTTTTGTAAAGATTTGAGTGTGCAGCTTATTAAAATTAGATACATTCAACCACTACAATTTCAAACCATTGAACATGTGACACAATTTTCTCCTTGATCCAGCTCTATGAGGCCTAACGGACAGTTTTGAAAATCAGATCTTTAAAATTTGCCTTTGCAAAGCAAGCGAGTCTTACCCTGTCCATAAATTCATCCTCTTGAATTTCAATTACATCGGGTTCACTTCGGTATCGACTTCGGAAGAACGTTATTTGTTCTTTTGCCAACTGCTTCAGCACGAACATCAGCAATTCAT
>BLFK01000190.1:672283-679783 GCA_014634185.1 Astreopora myriophthalma
TTCAGCAAACATTCTGGCAACTTTGTCTTGGTCCATGTTGTGTAGCTTGGGGTGAATTTTCTCACGAGCATAAATAATGTACTTCTTCAGCATCTCTTGTGGAAGAGTATCCTTACCTGCAAGCATGCTTTCCTGAAAAAAAAGAACCGAAGATAAGCTTGCTTCATAAAAGTTAATATGCTTCACAAAAGTTAATATTGTGAGTGAAGCTCTCTATTCACGCATGTGAAGACAGAAGGAACATTGTCAAAAATCATTGCATGGGAATCTAAATGCAAAAAGAAAATAATAATAAATAAATAAATAAATACTGAAACGGCAGCCATTTTGGAACAAGGTGTATCCCTCATTCTTTTCATTCAATGTCAGGATGATTTTTTGCCCATTGTTTTCAAACTTCCTACCGAAAATTAAGAGAGCATGAAACAATGGATGCCGATATATCGAGAAAGTGCCTGTTTTTGTTTTGGGTGCAAGATCAAAGCCAGTATAAGTTTGCCTCAGACCTGTTCTGTGTCCTCATCTTCATTTTCTTGATTGTTAACAGCATTGGGATGATGTTTTACATGGCTGTTCACCACAAACCGAGCTAGCAATTCATCCTGCAACCAGAAAATCAGATGTAAAGGATCACTTACACTTCTGTTCAGACCATCTGTTTCTGGTATCATAGGTACATGTATGGGCCCACGAGGTGTCTAGTGAGGCCTGCTGACTGGCACTGTCTGTTTTAACTTGCGTAAGATGTTTTAAGGCATTTAAAGTCATCGCCAATAGATGAGCTTGGGAAGGTGCCTAGGGTCCCCTAGGGTAGGTGGCATGCCGGTATCCATGGCAACCCTGAGAGCAGCAACCACCCGGCACTGTCACACTGATAATCAGTGGAACTACTTACCAACCCACATACTTACCAAGATTACATGATGAAGACGAGAAAGGGTGAGGGGATTGGAAGCACAAAGGCACTCAACTATAGCAAGCCAGGCAAGAACACCGCACGCGAACGAAAAACGTGGCAGGCATGCAATGCAAAGGCCCCTGCAACAACGCCCAAAAATGCAAACCCACCACGCATGGCCACCCCGAACCACCGCTGACAGCATTGGTTCGAGTTTAACTTAGCCTAAATTACATTTAGCCACATTAAAAATCAGTTACCTGCACTGGATCCACAGTATCCTTCACCACACAGAGAATGTCAAAACGAGACAGGATTGGTTCTGTAAGATCAACCTGCAAAGAAGGAACACAGTTCAAGCCTTGGTTGCTCAAAAGGTGGATAACAGTATGCACCTGATAAATTACTATCCAGCAGATAAGTGCCAACCAAACCAATAACATTGTTTTATCCAGCTGATAGTCATTTATCCAGTGGATAGCACTATGCACTCTTCGGACAAGCAAGGCCAGGTGTTAAATTAACGGTCCACTGGCCTAGGTCATGATCAAACTATTCTAAGGATGGCCAAGTGGTTAGCGCACTAAACTTGTAATACTCACTGGAATTGTTCTAGGTAGTCCTTATTTCAACTCCTAAGCTGCACTTCTAAATGGCCAATCGGTCCACCTCCTGCCAGTTGGGATTCTTACCTCTGTTGTTATTATTTGTCTCATTGGCCCTCAAAAGCCCCTCAAGGGGAGTGGGCAATGAAGTATTCATATTATTCTGTATTTATATTATTTAATTTATTTAGAGTGCATTTTTTGGGACTATTTTGTGTATTCCTATTCCGGTTTAGGATTAATGGAACAAAGGGAATGAGGTTTTCCAAAAAAAAAAAAACAAAACAAAGCGATTTCCAAAAATGGAATGGTTCTTGCAGAGGTGACCCAAGAACTAACACTCAGAATAGTCTGGACACGACTTGGTGGCCACGCATGATTTGGGCGCCAAAATAATGCCCCCAAAATGCGTATTCTGTGTATTCCGAGTAAACCGTATTCTGTTTATTCCGTTCATTCTGCTATCAAGAGCAGAAGGAATGGAATAGTATTCCATTCGTTCAGAAAACAGAATAAGTCCCCCCCCCCCCCAAAAAAAAAAAAATGCGTAAGCCAACCATTTCGTCTACTGGTGTTCTTATTCCGGAATAGTCCCCAACAAATGGACCCTTATTGATTCCCAGACTCTGTATTGACTTGAGTTGAGTTGAGTTTGGGAGAAAGCTAAGTGCAGTGGTGAGAGCACTCCCCTTCCAGCAATGTGTCCTGGGTTTGTGTGCAGGACTTGGCGTCACATGTGGGCAGGGTTTGTTGGTTTTGTACTCTGATCCAAGAAGTATTTCTCTGGGTAATGGAGTGTGTACCGGAAGCGGAAGTGAGTAGTATTCCGTGTATTATGGGATAGGAACAAAACAGAAAAGAGCGCGCTAATACGAGTAGGCGAGTAGCAGAGAATAAAACATGTTGTTGTTGTTGTTATGAAGACGAACTCTCGTCTAGGAGACGGAAAGAGACCACATTTGGCGAGACACCATCAGTGTTTGGTTTGATTTCAATTACCGGTAGTTTGATTTGGTCTGTACAGTGCTCCAGTCCTAAATCAGATCACACCCTCAGTTTCTTATTTCATCACCATCATTGTCATTATTATTGATGGTCTAAGACTCTGCTCTGACAAGTACCTCTCTGGGTGCTCTTTAAGCAATAGAGGACTTTTTTCAGTGTTTACATAGCCTCATCTAAACACGAGGGGGTTGGAAGTATTCGAGACAGTTATGTGAACCTGAGTGGCATAACTGTCGAGAATTCTCCCAACTCTGTGAGTGTTTAGATGAGGCTATAATGTATCTAAACACAGAAAAAAGTCCTCTATTGCTTTTATAAACTATTTCTCCCAAATAACTCGACAAATGAAGGAAAATGCTGTTTATTTACTTCTCGATTGAAGTAGATTTTCTTGATACATGTACATGCTCATATTTCCTACCAGCCAATCAAAACGTGCATCTGACAACACACGAGCAGTCAAAATGCGTGTGATGTCACAACCGTGTTTACATACTCATCTAAGCACACCTATTGACCAATTGCAATGAGAGAGCACATACTATCACAATTATTTTATAAGGTATTTTCATGCCCTCAATAGACAATATTTGTCTTCTCATGGCTGCACTGAAACGAGCATGGAATAGAGGCCGATGCGGGGGAATCTTTTCAGATGCAAATTATTTTCCCCTTATGAGCCTCCATTGTATGCTCGTTCCCCAATTTGTGCACCAGCACTAGAATGTAGATCACTTGATATTATTTTTAACAAAGCAGCTTGCTATTACTAACACTGCATCATTTGATAACCTTTAAAGTGTGAGTTTTTGTACAGGATTAACTTACATTTTCAGCAAAAGTCAATGAAGGATCATAACGCCCACCAATTGGGTTTGCAGCTGCTAAGATGCTACATCGGGCCTACAGGGAAAAAAGTGAGAAAGTGATATGTAGAAAAAACTTAATTGGTATGAAAAACAACAGCTTCCTTGAACATCCTTCCACCATAAACTTGTTCAACTGTGGGAAAGACAGCACCATTGCACACTTCCTAATCATTACTGTCATACATGTAATTGTACACTCGTAACCCCATCATGCGACAGACATAATTCATTTGTAAGGTAAGTTAATTAAGGTTCACACAGCAACCAGGTGGACAGTCAGACATAGTTTGATGCGAGTCTGGTTTGAAGATTTAAAGAACATAACTTGAAAAGTTACAATTCACGACAAAATGTTTCGACACTCCTGCCTTGTGCCTCCATTAGTTAGCAAATGAAAAGACACTTGTTGCAGCATTGGATCACCCCTGATGAAGGCACTAGGCAGAGTGTCAAAATGTAACTTTTCAGTTAACAGACTTCCAGGGCCGAGTTGTTCAAAGCAGGGTTAGTGCT
This sequence comes from Astreopora myriophthalma, assembly GCA_014634185.1. NCBI lineage: Eukaryota > Metazoa > Cnidaria > Anthozoa > Scleractinia > Acroporidae > Astreopora > Astreopora myriophthalma. The sequence continues at coordinate 676,174 of BLFK01000190.1, forward strand.
AAATGAGGTTAAATATATTTATTTAACTTAGTTAACGACGAGGAGCGTTGCATATTTATTGGCGTGGCGTTTTGGCGTGGCGTTTAGCATGGCGTTTAGCGTGGCGTTTAGCGTGGCGTTTAGCGTGGCGTTTGGTGTGGCATTAGCATTTATTAGCATGTTTTGGTGGCGTTTAGCGTGGCATTCGTTTTGTGTTGCCAGGGTTTGCGTTACTGTAATAGGCCTGGGGCAGAACTGTTTCCTGTCCCCTCTGGTCAGTGGTTTATTGTTGCAATTGTTGCGTGCGCCTTTACATGTGGTCGTGGTTTTACTGTGTGCATAGTGGGCGTCTTCAGTTTGTGGAGTTTTAGTGTTTTTTTTTTTTCCTATTGTTTTATTATGATTATTATTGAATATTATTATTATTATTATTATTTCCACTGAGCTCCTGGCTCTGTGTGACGGGTGCTTGGGTTGGGGCTGGGTTTGGCGGGCGGGGCTCGTGGCTGGGTTGCGGGTAGGGCAGGCTTTTGGGATGTTCTTGCTACCTGGGTTTGGGGTCGGCAGCTCCAGCCCCAGGGTTCCTGGGCACCCAACCTCCATGTGCGACTCAGGCGTTAACTCAGGATAAATACCATGACAACCTATAGATTTCAATGACGGACTTAACCCAGGGTTAGCGCGTACCCTGCTTCAAACAACACAGCCCAGGACTTTCCAGGATCCACTATCATTTTCCAGGACTTTCCAGTCCTCGAAAAAGATTATGGTAAAATTCAAGCACTTTCCAGGAGGCCCCCTATGAACCCTGCATTATCATGATACTGACCTGTAAAGAGGTAACGATGCCTGCTTTGGAAATAGAGATGCTCTGCTGTTCCATGGCTTCATGAATGCTTGTTCGGTCAGCGTCATTCATCTTAGAACAATTAAAAATTGATTCAAGCTTCATGTCTCTACACACATATCTCGGCATGGATGCACGTACAAGAAGTTTGAGGAGCATGGGAAGTAATATGGATGCATGACTTTGTGCAATAAGTTTGAGGAGTTTGGAAGAAGCATAAGAATTGCTTGACAGGCCACAGCAATTCTAGCTTCACATGTGTACAGTGTAGCATGAACTTTGATCAGATTCATTTGGTGGTTTCATCAGTGTGTGTTGCACTATTAAATCAAGAACCTAAAGCTGACATTAAGTTCCTTGGATATTCAAACCTGGAGTACATTGTGAGTAAATTGTGCAAGCATAATGGGTACATACATTATCCCTTTCATCAAGGTCCTACGATCCAAAATGAGCAATAACATGAACCAGTGTCACTGACATGAAACACTGTCATTGACATGACTGTCAATGACAGTGCCAGCTAAAAGATATCAAATTAATTATTTTTTATAAAATAGCACGCGTGCTTCCCTGTCTAATTCCTATCGGCGTCATCATGGTACATTTCTCAAGATACGCACGGCCGTGCGTCCATCTGATGACGTGTGCAACTTGTAATCAAATACAAAATGGCGTGTTTGTAATCAGCCAATAAGAATTTTTGTTTTTCTCAGTACACGCATTGAGAGAATTTTGTAATCAATCACAAATAAACCTGTTTTCCGCACACAACTTTCTTGTCACTATGTTATAAAAGAATTGGTTCATGCTTTTAGCTGTGCTTATATCGAGTTATGGATGCACTTGGGAAGTTTGGAGAGCACTGAAGAAGCTAGAGTTGCTCGAGGCATAGCCTCGAGCAACTCTTACGCTTCTTTCGTGCTCTCCAAACTTCCTGCATGCATCCATAACTCGATATACGCACGCTAAGCATGAACTAATTCTTAAACAACAGGCTTACAACAGTCCATGATAATATTGTTCCTACTGCAACAACTTACTTTATCAAACTCATCAATCAAACACACGCCTTTGTCGGCCAGTACAAGAGCTCCAGCTTCCAGTGTCCATTCCTTGGTGACTGGATGTCTCTGCACATATGCTGTCAATCCTACTGCTGATGCACCCTGGCCAGTGGTGAACACAGCCCTTTGAGCTGCTTTTTCAACATATTTCAGGAACTGAGACTTTGCAGTTCCAGGATCACCACACAGCAAGATGTTTATGTCACCACGCAGTTTATGCTTTCCACCTAGACAGATATTTTTAAGAGTACTATTAATGAAAGGACATGATATTTCAACCTCATCTTGTTCATTGTCATAAATAATTACATCTACATAATTATTATGCAGCTGCATAATTACTATGCAGATGTCTTGATTAGAATAATTATACATTAATGTCAGCTATTTAACTACTACTGTAGTGTCTTTTTGCACCAGTTTTTAGTTATAATATTGTTTATTGCTTATAATCACCTGTAAGAGGGGCAACCCTCCTCTTACGGGTGATTGAGATTTTGTATGAGCGAAGCAATTTCACAGATAGTTCAGTCACAAAATGCTGTTTTTTCTTTTTTCCCTCTTATGATTTTAAGATGCTTTAATTGTTGTAACAGGATTCAGCTGTATTGTGAGGATGTCTGATAACAGGAGACATTAAAAACAACTGGAAATTGTGACTGTACTTATTCTGCATTTGCAGTGTGGTTGGTGACCATCTCTTCTTATATTCCCGGAACTTAAGCCATCCAGTTGAGAACTTTGTTTAATAAACATTTTAGTATAAATCTAACTAGCAAAAACATTGGCAAAGAACCAGTTTTGGGGTGTAAAACTGCACAGTTCAGTCAAGAATAGAAAAAAGAAACAGAATTGGTTAACGTAACATTACAAAAATCGTACCAGGCAGGGCGGTGGTGTTAAACAAAACAGATTCAAACCTGGGTCTTTAGCTACTCCACCAAACATTGTTAGTGCTATTCCCCTCTTGATGTCTTCATGGCCATAAATGGAAGGAGCTATGCTGTTGATGATCTAAATAAAGTACCAGTGAACAGAATTAACAAAGTTTTAACTAATCAGCAAAAGATGAGCTTGGTAGCCAGTACCTTAAAGGCTGGTGCAGCCAGGGTGCAATCAGTCATGGTTGTAATGAACTTGGGAACAAAGTCCTATTCTTTATTTTACCTTGTAATTAATTCTGTCAATCATATTACTTTTATGAATAACGTCCTTGATGATTTCATGTGAGTGCATGTATGTATAGCATGTTTTAGCGGTTTTTAGTCAGTAGCCTTAAGTCCTACATGTAGCTCCTAGAAGCACCCGAAGCATTTCTCTCAGTTAAAGTTCGGTTGCCCATGACTATTTAGAGTACAAGCGGGAACCGATGTGTAAGTACAGTTTTGTTATTACCTTGTACATCCTAATCTATAGATATTTAATCTGTCGCCAGTAATCGTTCCGTTTTTCGGTTGTTCCCTGAAAGAGCTTGGTTAAGTGTTACATCTCTAGTTGTATTCATATGTTAAGGTTTATTTTATGTAACCCATGCTTCGTTCTATAGCATTTCCGTTTTTGTGTGTGCCACGCGCACATGTTCCTATCTCACATTAGTACTCTCTGCAATCGTAGTGTATCATCATACTCTACTTTAGCCTATCAGTGTATTTCGTAGGCCTAGCATGTATTTTGTTTATGGTTTTCCAGAAGTTTATTTCTAAGTTCTTCATTGTGC
>BLFK01000190.1:682283-686481 GCA_014634185.1 Astreopora myriophthalma
ACTTGTGTCAGGAAGGCCTTCTCCCAGGCAGGAACCCCTCCTGCACACTCTCTGTGCCCCGCTAATTACAGTGATCCACTACTTCTAAAATCCTCCTGCTGCTTTATTCCAATTTGAAAACCTTGCATTGAAGAATGGTTCTTTGTTCATAATTTGGATAACTTACAATTTCATCCCCTGGTTTGCAACTGTCCACCAGGTCACCATTTAGAATGACATCTTTGTACCGTGGAAGTCTGCCTGCTGCCACTTTGCTTGGACTCTCTTGAATTTTTATTTTCTGGAAGTTCTGATAAATCGTCTGTGTTGAGAGAAAAAAGAGCTATAATTTCAGGGACAAATAAATGATTGATACATGTAGTCCATGACAACGACTTATGGTTTTCGTTCTTGGGGGAGTGGTGGGTGGGGTGCACTTAGAAAAATTAATTGGACCATTGTTGACTTATCACAGCACCTTTAAAACAAACACCAAAACATCCTTTCATCTAGATGTGAATCATAGAGCAAATTCATAAACGGTGTCTAATAAATTATTCTTTTCTTTTTATGCTAATTTTTCTCACTGGTCTCATCAGCATGTAAAAATTGAAAATGATTTTTTGCTTTAAAATAAGGCTAATGAGGAAAATTAGCATAAAGAGAAAAGAATAATTTAATTATTTATTAGTCACCATTTTCAATATCCCCATCACTTTCATTGTTTAAGAGGGGTGGTGGTGGCATTTTGGAGAGAAGCAAAGCATATTGCAAAATACGAGTTTATCGGGAGGAGTTTTTTTTTTGGGGGGGGAGGAGGGCTAGAACTTTCATGGTACCACAACTTAAGTGTGCACATCAATTCATTACTTACAAAATCAATCCTAATGCCACAACCAAATAAACATAATCTTAACATATATCAAAATGAATTTACTCTACTAGAAATAAAAAAAACCTGGTCTGGTCACTGAAAAAGAAAGCTAGAGTTGCGCTTAAGACAGAAGTCACTTAGTGATTCTGCCTCCTGCAGTTTAAAAGGCAAGATGTTCCAAAGTATGTTAATACAGCTATAATGAAAGCCATTTTACCAAAAGTTAGTCGCCAACTTTTTTTTCTACTGGCCATAAGGTTGTCTGCCCTGAAATGCTGCATTTACCAGCAAGGCTGGGCAGCCATTATTTTCAAAGATGAGCGGTAAAACAGTATGGTCAACAGTAGGCAACTTGTTGAAACAGGGCTTGAAATTGCGACCGATACAGTCGCATTTGTGACTAAATTTTTCCCTTTGCGACTAAAATATCTGGAGAAGTCGCAAATTTGCGTCTTGTTGTCACCTTCACTCTTTCGAAACAACAGGGTTAGCAGTTGCCTCTTTGCTGCTACTTTTGCTAAAATAAATAAATGACAAAATTATTTTGTTTCTTGCTGTAAATTTTCTCTGAAGATAACGTAATTGTAGAGTAATTTAGCTGCGATGTTACGTGCACAGCTCCAGTCCTTCGATCATTCGCCATTTTCAGTGGTTTCTTTATACACACAAGTATTGCGGGCCCATTTTTTTTTTGCTAAACCGCTGACAACACAATGCTGCGCGGCGATTTTGCGACTAAAATTTGCGAAATTGCGACTAAATTTTCGTATCTTATCGCAAAAATGCGACTGGATTTTTTCGTTAATTTCGAGCCCTGTGAAATAAGTTGAGCTGGGAGCACTGCTAAATCTACATGTACAAGAAGCACCCACCTGCTCCATGTTAACTTCAAAGGGTCCACGTGACTGACACTCTGGGCATGAACCTGGCTTTACCTCCTGATTGGGTGATTGAAAGAATGGACCCAGGATAAATGAACACTTTTGACAATCGTATTTCACCATGCTGAGCTGTGGAAGAATGCCTGTGCTGCTTGTCACCACCCCGCAGGTCCGAATCAGCTGGTTCACATGCAGCTGCCTGCAAATAAAACATTGCATTAATCTCACTTATGTCCAGAACTGCAGGTAATTAGGTGCACGCTGAATTTCTACATCTAACACGAAGTGTCCTGTTAAATCTAAGCTTCTGGTGCCTGTTTCTAACAATAAGGTTAGTGATAGCATTGGGGTTATTTTTACAGTAGGTCAGGGTAAATGCAACTGTTAATGTTTCCTTGAGAAACAGTTTCGGGGGACACTTTGAGACATTTACTGCCTGTATTTTGTATGCATACAGTCAAGTGAAGTTGAAGTTGAGGAGAAGAGCAAGAGGACACTTGGTGATGCTTATCAAACTCAGTCTACAACTAATTACATGTACATCTAGGTGCATTTCTGGACATGGTATTAATATTGCGTCTAATTGATTCACATGGAGCAGTACTTGTACTGTGGTGATCCCAGTGGTTTCACAACATTTGAAAATAGAAGCTGGAGTGATAAAAGTAGCAGTATGTTGCAAGGCCCAAATAAGAATTGAATAAAACAATAATAGATTATAGCATTTGCCCTTGTTAATACGAGATTGGTTACAGTCAACTCAGCACTACATGCCTCACTGGCTACTTACATGGGCCAATGGAATAATCGCTTATTAAGCCAGAGTTAGCACTAACCTGTATCTTCCTGTATCTTATCTCAGTCCTGGATAATGAGTTATCTACTGGATAAAGTTTACCCAATCTTTGAACAACTGGGGCCTGAAGATCAATGGTTCCTTAGAGTCTTTTCAACCATGTGTATGGGTACCGGTAACATACCACTGGGGGAAAGTCCAGCAATCCAGGGGGGGGGGGAGGTGGGGGGCAACAGGGGGGTAGATATTAATATTGCAATACTCTATGTCCATTTGTAAAGCAGTTTGAGAGGCTGTAGAAAACATATTATATTTTTTTCTTCTTTTCGATCAAATGTTGTGAACCAAGAATACCCAGATAAGAGGGAAAAAACTGAATGCCATATACCTTAATGATCTAAGTTCTTCCATTAGTGGTAATTCTGCAATCCGCACATGAATGTCACTAGTGATGCGGTCATAGTTGGGGAACATAGCAAGCACTACTTCTTTTGCTCCCTGGAAAGGTAAAAAATATAAAACAAAATAAATGTATGTGCCCCATGTTTCTCTAAAAAGTGAATTATTAAATAAGACATTTGTCTCAAGCCATGTCCACCATGATTTGCCACATTTGCCAATCCAGGCCGCCTCCGACTGGCCAGATTGACTCCCTGGACCGAGACAGATCAAGGCATGTATCTTGACCTAGGCCGTAGCGCCGCCAAGCACTTAGGCATACATGTAAATTAAAAGGTTATGCTCTCCTTTCTTCCTTCCCCTAAAAAAAAACAATCTGTAATCTTTATCCCTCAGAGACCATTCAATTACCTCATCAAAGATCTGAAGGACTTCGGATGGTGCTTCAGGAAGAAAATAGGCTAAAACTTGCTGTTCATTTGCCAGGATGTTATAATCAACAATAAGACTTTGTCTGTTTGCTGTGGAAAACAAAACAAAGCAGAACAAAGCAAGCCCACGCAGGGTTGTCAAAAAGATTTTAAGAAGAAAGGGAATTAAAGTGTATGGTTGTGGTGGGCCAGAGGCCCTCATATTGTGTTTTTCTCTTTTTACCAATGACTTGTAGCCATTGAAACTATGAAAGTAGCTGGTGATATCGCCGGCGCTTTTTGACAACCCTGCCCACAGTGTACTGTACATGTAAATAATGAGAGAGTTGAGCCCCTATGCTCTAATATCAAGATGCATATTTTCCTGTCTGTTTGTTCTAGATATTCTATGACATTTGTAGGGGGGAAATTGTTCACATCTAGACTTACTGGCAGCTATAATTTTCAATAAAGAGTTTTAACTGTAAAAAGGAATGTATTTGGTAATAAAAACCAGCATTAAAAAAGAACAATGCTTGGGCCATTTAAAGGTCATTTTCAAAAAAACACTAAAAGAGGTTAAAAAATGAAAACAACACAGGATGAAAATTAATCTTGTTTTTGTCTTTGTTCATATGTAAATATTTCAGCATTTACCTCTTATCTCGCTGTTTCAGAATGTATTGTATTTAGTTTATGCAGAATCTTCTGAACTTGAACTTGAAAGTGACTGTCGAATGGTTGAAGCATTGTTTGGCCTTTTTTTAATGCCGAGTTTTAAATACCAAATGTCTTCACAAGAATTTACTGATTGAAGCGAATGTCTTACTATCATGGACATTCAAATGCAAGTATCCCA